>CM031709.1:12952300-12959800 GCA_018466805.1 Hippocampus abdominalis
GGTTCGGTGAATGTGCATATGAACTGGTTGGGTTCGGTACCTCTAACACGGGTTGACACCCCTGCTTTACGTGGAAACCTCATCAGCGGTGTCAAACTCATTTTTATCGCGGGCCTGATTTTAGTTCCTGTTTCCCTTGCAGGGCCATTATGGCTGAAACCATATAAAGAAGTCAAGAATAACACTTAATTCGCCTATTGTTTATGTTACTGAAATGTGGGGTTTGGTAACAAGAAAATGCTTACGGTATCACTCTTCTTTAATAGAAATGAGAATTTGACATTTTGGAACAGATTTTAGCAAGCATCATGAAAGTTTATATGTTTGATTTGCTTTCGCGGGCCACATTACATGATGTGGCGGGCCAGATCTGGCCCCCGGGCCTTGAATTTGACACCTGCGCCTTACACAATTAATAGACCACCGAGCGATTTGACACACACACGCGCGCGCACACACACGTACACACACACACACACACACACAATAAATAACGCCCCCCCTCTTGTGACGTCACAAGAGTACAAGGAGCTCGTGCAGCGTGAGCGAGCCTGCAGTGGTATGACATCAACAACAGAGCCATACCCGCGTTAATTATCATGTCCTAGCCCCCCTTTTGAGTAAGCATTAAAAATGAAACTTTTTACTTGGCGCGGTCACGCAGAACGATAATTGATTCTTAGGAGATGTGGGGCTGTGCGGGAGGGGGGGGGGGTCGGAAGAAGTTTTGGGATTTAAATTCAGGAGCCACTCTTGTCTTGTTTGCCACATGCTCTCAGGATGAGACGATCTGACGCGGATCGAAACAGCCGAGCCCTCAAGAACCGGTAAATACTTTTTGTTGTTGTTTTAATTGTTATTGTGATTATTATTTCAACTGCTCTTTCACTTTGATCGCGGTTTGAACGGGTTGGAAACGTGAAGTTTATGTGACTGTTGCCGCGTCGACTTTATCACCGCTGCTCAAAGGCGACGTTATCCCGTTCGGTTTCTATCTGTAGTTTACAGCCGGTGAGCGGAGGCAACAGAAGGAAAAAAAAAATGCACTGAAAAAAACGTCTGGTTCTCACTTTCTTAGCTTTTGTTGTTTCTAGGTCGGTTGCCTGCTTTTGTTTTATTCTCCGCTGACAACAGCCGAGCGTTTGTTTGCAGACAATGACCAAATAGCACTAAAATGTTGATCCAAAAATGCTCACTGTCGTTTTTATTAGGTACACCTTTACAATCTAAAAATATCCAAGCCAATTCTGTTGCAAAATGTGATGCTCGGGTGATAATTTCATTGTTTGTTGCATATGAGAGCTCTTCAAAACAAGGTTGCTTTATCAGAAGCAAATTATACATACAACATATTTAATCAAAGAATCATTCTTAATAAAAGAAAATAGTCACATTTATATGAAAACTCCCAGAGGGGGAAAACAAATTTAACAGTTATGGGTAGTATTTGTATTTTGGTTCCATCAACAAAAGTGATTACATACTGTACATCATTCATTTGTTTTTCTTTTTGTCATGGTTAACACGTGTTTTTCATTGAAATAGTTACTGTAATTGTTGACGTTACAAATGGAGCACAACGGGCAGCACATCAATACTTTGTCGCGTGCGTAGTCTTTCCAAACTGACAATTGATTTGTTCTTGTGTTTTTTTTCTGAGTCATAATTTTATTTAACATTTTCATTCCTTCGGTATGCTTGTCCTATACCATTAAATAAACCTGCAAAACCCAGTAAACAAAGTTGTGGAAAAAATTAATCTTGTCACAAATAGGGCACGCTCAGTTGCAGTCATACTCACACGACATTTGGATTTTATTTTTTTTAATGAAGATTTATGTATACAGATTTTTCAGAGCAATTAGGAAATTTTAAAGTAACAAATACTGATCGCGCAATGAAATAGTTTGCTGGGTAGAATACTTTGTCATGCGGCACATGAAGACAGCTACTGCTGTGCTCACTATATGTTTTTCATTGTTATATATTCACAGATAGAAGTGATTTCATACAGATATTTACAGTTGGTATGACATCACTCCTGCATTAGCGACAGTTTGCACTGCCCAAAATTTTCAGTTTGAATTGGACAAAAAAAAATAAAATAATGCTGATTTATTTTGGTGTCATCAGAGTCTGCGCTCGCACTGAGCCCCCCTGACAAGGCTCAAACTATTTCACTTGTTGTCTTAAAAAAAAACATTCAGACTTTCCAACTTGAGGCGACAAACTGCGGCACGGCTCACACAAGTTGAGAGAAGAGCTCTTTTATAATCCTTCTCAGTTGACACATCCAAGAGTGTGAATAGTTTTGCTCTCAAGCTCATTTCAACACTTGTATGGCTGCTTGGTGAACAAGACAAATAAAAATGGTCGCATTTAAAAGTCTGTCTGAGGCCCGACCCTCAGTTTGCAAACCATCCCTTGCTTTAAAGCAGACAAAACTAGACTGTGCTGTCATCTTCAGACCATGTTTAGTCCAGCCGATGCATAAATCATTTGTCAGACACATTATTGGATTCGATTGCATGTTTGAGAGTAAAACCCTGACAAGCAGATGTGCGCCATGTTTAAATAAATATTTGAGTTTTATAAATGAGGTCTGAAGCAGACGGAATACGTGTTGCGGGTTGGCTGAATTCACAGTCAGCATTGGCAAGTGCATGTGGTTGGGGCAGTGCCTGACAGATCCAGCAGATGGCACTCTTTCTTCCCAGTATGTATTTTGTATTTAATACAGAGCAGTCAGCTTTATAGTGTTGTATGAAGGCTCATTGTGTAAGTGTGTCTAAATTCTTGAACCTGTTTTTGATTCACCTTGGGAGAATGCACGATTGGCATAGGGCAGGGGTGTCAAACTCATTTCACATTGTGGGCCACATACGGACTCGGTAGATGTCAAGTGGGCCGAACCATTAACATTATACCATACTGTGCTATGAATCACCAAAATCTCATCTCTTTCCTCTGTTTTGGTCTCAAGAAGCATTGATTGGCGCTTTCATATCATTTGCTGCGTTAGGTCTATCTCGGCGACAGACTGAGACTGCTGTTTTCTTCCCCGATCAAAACAATGTTGTCTTCTACTGTGATCAAAACAGTGTGCCTCCTAGCGGATAATCCACGAATTGCATTTGATTTAAAATATTCATTCTGTGTCTTTAATGCATTTTTTTTCACTTTTAAATGATCCCGCGGGCCGAATCGAATCTCCTTGGGGGCCGGTTCCGGCCCGCGGGCCGTATGTTTGACACCACTGGCATAGGGGAACCTTTATTGGCCAATGAGGCACTCGTAATTGAGTTTGGTGAACTCTGCCTAGCAAAAAGTGGTCGTGAATACAGTACAAATATTATTTACCACATAGTGTGCCAGCATCTTAATCTGATGTTTTGTTTTTCAGATTTAGATTTATTTGAATTCCTCCTTTGTATTTATTTTCACATTGGTGCTTGTGTCTATGCTATTGATACAAGTGTATGGGTGTATAATAAAGTAACAATTTAATTTCCCTGATAAACTGATATCTACGTATAGATCTCGTTCTGACAGATCTCCCCATGTAGTGTGTTTTCTGCCGCTTTGTTGTTTTGGCGTTTTTTTTTTTAACTTCGTGGCAGGCGCCAGTTTGGGGGTACAGAGTCTGTTGCTGATGCCGTCACGCTTGAAATATTTGATTACAGAATGCTGTGTCAATGCAGGAAAGCGTACAAAGTTGGGCGAATAATCGCACTGTCGTCGGGTTCTGTGTGTAATGCAAAGGCAAAAAATAAAATGCCTTGTCGTCTGTTATGGGTCTGATATGCCGATTTTGTGGCATCTTTATGTGAAAGGGAGTCATTAGCAAGAGTAGAGTACTTACCCAACATAAGAATATACAGCTATCCCACATTTATTGTGGGGGATATGTTCCAATCCCTCCTGGGGAAAAGTAAAAATCTGCGAAATCACCAAAATGTTAAACCAAACCACAGAACGAAAGTCCACTAGCTTAAAAGGGAGAGTTTGCGGTTTCGAGGCAGACTAATTCCCAACCACATCCGTGCCCCTGACTGACATTTGATTTTCAAACATGGCCATTCATAACGGCATGCAACTATGAAAGTGACTAGCTGTGACAAATAGTTACAGAGAATCTTGTGTGGCTTCAACAAAATAGCAGCGCTAACAATGCTACGATAGCATTAGTGCTGTAAACAAGTCAACATTAGACACAGCTGCTACGTTGGTAGGATGACTTAATCATAATAATGTGTAATCAATTACAAATCAAAAAGAGAAGGTAAATAATTTAAATAATTTGTATTTGTTTTAACATTGGTACTAAAAATGATGTCTTTAAGACACGTCACAAGGAAGCAGTGACAGCTCAGACAAAGGCTGAAGTGACAAACGAAACTGTCAGCTAGGTATGAGTTTTTCTCTTCACCCAAAAAGTCCATTGTCTGGAAAAAAAAATCAATTTAACCTAACTTGAAACCTAGAAGATAAACTTACCTGCCAAGCAAAAAGCGTTATCTCTTCAGCTGCCTGTTTGCCATCCTGCTTAGTTGTTAGCAAAGGAAGGACGAACACATGAATTGATTTACCCCCACCCACCCCTGAGGTCGATATTCCAAAATCGGCTGAAAATGCCGTGTATGCAAAACGCCATGGACAGTCTAACGAAATTAGCATGCATAGAAACATCGCTAGACAAATACTTTATTCATCACTTTGGGCGAAATTCTGGCATCTCGCAGTTTAGTGTCAATTGACCAAAATAAACACGTATGCATCTACGCATAAATACATGAAAAGCAAGACACCATGCGAGGCAGGCAGCCAGTAATCAGCCACTGAGTCCAAACAATACAAGTACTGTCAATAAATGGGCCCCAGTCATGAGCCGACTCACTCGGTTGAGGCACTGAACAAAACAGTCTAATTGACGGTGAGACAAAGGAACTCCTGAAGCGTTCAGTCCACAAGTTTACTGAGAATAGATGTTTTGGTAATTATAAACCCTCAAACAACTGCTGCTTAACATGGAGCAGCAAAACATACAAACAGAGTATACCGCAATGCTCACTCGCATGTATTCTCTCTGCTCTGAGAGAACAACAAATATTCAAACTAGGAATGTTCGAAACCAAGTACAGTCAAACCTCGGTTTTTGTCCATAATCCGTTCCAGAAGGCTGTTCGAAAACCGAATTGTTCGAAAACCAAAACCACGCTCTTATTAAAATAAAAATGTTTATTGAACACGTCTGCTCACATTGGAAAGCAACACGAGGAAGCGTCACTTCCTCGTGTAAGCAAGGCGAGAGGAGTCAAATGGTGCATTCAAGTGCGCTCCGTTTGTTCGAGAACCGAAATTTGTTCATCATCCGAGGCATAAAAAACTTTTTGGGTTGAAAACCGAATTGGTCGAGAACCGAGACGTCCGAAAACCGAGGTTTGACTGTATGAGTATTTATTCCTAAATACTGACCAATACCGATACCAAGTGCTGATACCACTAATACTTGTGATCGATAAATGTGCCGATGTGTCAAATGGACAAAATGTTCAAAAACATGCAAAGAAGACAGGGTTTTTTGGTTTTTTTGCCTTTAGGATCGAGGATCTTGAAATAAGGCTGGTATCTGCCCGATACTTGATATCGATCTCGATTGGTACTTCAAAACTTGGCACCAGGGCATCCGCTTCTTCTTGCCGTTAATTATGCTGCATCTCGCTACTACGCCGAAGGTACTGAACGCAACCCGAAATTTGGATTGCTTGCGTACTGTGAAAACCCATTAAAAACAAAAAAACTATCATTTATTAAATCTGCGAAATAGTGGAGGTTGTGGGGGGGCAATGAGCAACTGTAATTGCCATTTTAATATTCCGGCTGTGTCTTGACTCCTAATTGGAACCAATTGGACAGCGGCACAAAGTGCAAGAACAATTTGGGCATGTTGATCTTACACGCCGCCGCAACGGCTAATGTCATTAAGGCCGTTAAGCGTGCAAATATATTCGGCACAAACGTCCGTGCTGTGCCTTCGTGAATGAGTGATGCGTGTTGTCTTAAGTGGTGATCGGCGCACACGTGCGCTTCCATGCATACAAAATGAGCACAAGAGATCTTTCCCCTATACTCAGACATTTTCTCTTACGTCAAACCCAGACAGAGTTTTTCAGGTGACCCATTTGTTTGCCTGCTTCGTCGTATGTTTGGCGAGACTCACCGTGTGGGAGGACTCGGCCGCCAAGTTGGCCTGAAAGGGCAAAAACTGAAAGCGCGTTTTGGTATTTCCGTCTTCCATGGTCGTCATTAATGTGGTCAGTATTGCTGCGGCTGTAAAACATACAAGGGGAACGTTGCATTACATTTTCCTTTCGCATGTGTTTAGTTAACAAAAGAGGACACGTTTCTTTTCGTAATGTCAACGAGAACACAGATTTGACAAAACATCCCGAATTGGGCATCATGCTCATGCAGTGAGAACGGAGCCTGTCTGACCGTGACATCTAGCTGCCGGGATGAAAACGACACGGAAATGTAACAGTCTGCAATTCGCCCTTATTTTGGCGGAGAGCGTTGAAAACGGCGGCAAATTGCGCAATCGCACTCTATAGCTGGCGCACTTCCGTCCTAGATGACCCTGACTAAAAATGATACGACGTCTAACCTTTAATGGTGCCATGCAGTTTTTTTTTTGTTTTTTGTATTTTGTTTTTGTCACATGGCGTTTGTTGTTACGTCGTGTGGACCACGACATTCGTCAAAAGAGAAGAATCTGTGCTTGGCGGTTGCGCCTTCTTCTTTTTTTGCAGCTGTAATGGGCAGCAATTTTCACATCCCTCACTTGATTTTTTTGTTTTGGTGCTTTATTTTCGCTTTTCTTAATGTCAGTGAAGTGATCTTGAATTTCCGTTTTTCGGAGGCTGTCTTTGAACGCCTCTCGAGTCGAACGAGAAGAGAGAAGGCACGGAGTCGGACGCAGATGTGTCTGTGTTTGTCAAGACTGTTAAAAGCATAAATAAAGTGTACGTTTTGAAAAAAACAACACCACAGCTCTCCTTTTTCAGAGCTGCAACATGTATCTATATCTATTTGAGCTATCTGACTATCAAAATCTTTTTCCATTTTCAAACATTTTTTATAAAGCTCCAGGGAGCCACTAGATGTCGCTAAAGAACCGCATGCGGCTCTGGAGCCGCGTGTTGCCGCCCCCCGATCTACGCAATCAGAGCGTGGTGACATAACCAGACGCAAAGTGATGGAAGGGGGAGGGGAGGGGGGGGGTGCAGATTCACCTTCTGTTGGTCAATGGGAAAGGGACAATATGCCAATTGGTTGCGTGTATCCACGGATCACGACTACCCACTAATTTCAGTGGGAAAGGTGTATTTGATTCTCTCCTCTTTCATCTAGAACTGCTTCAAAGCGTATGAGGGGAAAAGTGGTTAAGATTGCACGACTGTCCGTGTTTTGATGTTATGTATTTGCGCTTTGCTACAGCTG
>CM031709.1:12964800-13078283 GCA_018466805.1 Hippocampus abdominalis
GGCCTGAAAACAGGGTTTGGTCTTTGATTTCATTGTATATATAGTTAATTATTGTGTAATAACTGTAAAAAAAAAAAAAGTTCACTACTTCACGGATTTCACTTATCACTGGTTCTTTTTGGAACGTAACCCCCACGATAAACGAGGTATTACTGTATATGGTAACACGCTGAAGTTTCGTTTCAATAATTAAATCAAATAACAATTGAAAGTGACATGAGCGTAGTTTTGCAGTACTACTTGGGTGGTTGGTTCCCACCCAATTGTCTTACATTGATAATCAAGGCACACATGTTCCCGCCTGGTCCATGTTCTGCGCTCAGCACCAGAAACAGAAGCACATACGGAACCCAGAACATTCCATCACTTGAGCGCGGCCTGGGTGGCTGCCAGCCAGCCAGCCAGCCAGCCGGCCAGCAGCAGCGTACCTTCCTGCCCGTGTGTACAAACGTAATGTGTTGTAATGGCGGCTGAGCCACAGTGGGAAACGGTCAGATTAATCAAGCTGACAGGCCCAAAAACCCCAGCGTCCACCATATCAGAGTGGGTCAAAGGCATTTCTCCCTTTTCTTTTTTTTCCCCAGCTTGTGCGGTTCTCCCCGTCAGACACTATCACTTGACAGCTGCTGTAAAGCGTCCACATGGAAGAAAACCAAAGAAGCAACAGACCGACTCGAGCACGTTCTCTTTGGAGAGCGGCCAAACACAGAAACACTTCAATCGCATCCTTCCTGCCCTCATTTTGTTCATGAAAGATTCACAGAGGAGGCGTTTAGGATGATAGAGTCCAGTGTATTCTCTTCGCCATACCTTTACATAATTTAACCCCCATGCAGTAATTATCCCAAAATTGGACATTTCGGACACTTTGGACGATTTTGGACTGTTGGATAAATGGACACCACAGACAAAACAGTGAAAAATAACTCCACAAAGCTGAAATTTTGCATAGGATGTATATCTATGTCTTGGCCAATTCCCACTGAACATTTTGAGGGGTTGAAAGTGAAAAAAAATGTAAAGTGAAAAAAGTTGTTGCACATTGGAAGAGGGACATTTTTGGGACGCAATACCCTTCACGCAGCCGCTTAAAAATACTGCATGAGGGTTAAAAAAAAAAAAATCCACTTCACCACAGGGGAAAAAAAAAAAATGACGTGAAGTTGGTAGATATTAGAAACAGCTCTTTGGTACTCTACTGCGCCACATGAACAAACATGTAAGACAGCAAGAAAATATACGGAAGAAGGCGATGGCAGTATTGATGGTTGGCGTATTCACTTTTACACATAAATATTCATTTGGGACACTATTTGTCCTTGTGGGCCAGTTGGGATTGTTGGATAGCGAAGCTGCAGACAAGAGTGGCTTTTCCATTACCTCGTTGCTTCAACCCAGATGTTTGCTTAAACGTCTTCAGCTCAAGGCCCGAATTCAAATTCGCGTGTCGCGTATCACGCTGACCGCATCGGTGAAGGAAGGAGGCAAGTGTTGTCATTTTGTTTCATAGCTTTTTCCTGATCGGGAGTTTTTTTCAGGGAAAACTGGGCCGTCCTCGCTAGACCGTTCCTTGAGTGTAAACCCGAGCAGTCACATATCTGTCAACACCTGCAATTGTGGAACAAGGAGAAGTTAATGGAGTGAAAGTGGAGAGGCATCGATTCATATGTTCGTACTTACCAGCCAATTCTACACCAAGTCTGAAAAGACGTTTAAAAACGTCTTTGGGAGTGAATGAGTTAAATGAGCCTTGAAGAAATCGTCTTTTGCGAGAGTCGTACCATAAAAATGAAAACAAGTTATTTATAGATTTAGACGCCCAGACGGTCGTGACTGGCGTTATCAGACATGTCAAGTGTGTGTGTGTGTGTGTGTGTGTGTGTGTGTGTGTGTGTGTGTGTGTGTGTGTGTGTCAAGCGAAGAGGTTAGTGGGTTGAGATGACGGAAACATCAGTCGCGCTAACTCGCTCAGGGCGGAATCAACCCAATCAAGAGTGAACACGGTTGATGCGATTAACTGACTGATGACCCGCCCACTCGCCATTCAGCCGCACGTGGCTCGTTGGGGGATTTGGGGGGGCGGGGTGCACCGAGTGGCCGGCCCGGTGCCGATCGTGCGCGTTAAAAACGATGGCCCTTCGTGTCTGCTTCGCGTCTGGCTGAGTGGGCGGCGTGATTCACGAGGCCCTTTCGGGAGTTGAAATTCCTCTTCAGCGCACATAAAGCCACGGCGCAAAGATTTACGGCGTACAAATCGATAGCAGCAGAGGACGGAAAGTGAAGAGGGGTAAGGGGGGGGGGGGATGAATGAACGCAACATGGTTTTGCTTTTCTCTCAACTCTTTGTTCAAATCGACGCCGAACAGGCGCACATAAGCCTCACCCCGCCTCCATTTCCCTTTGCGATAACGCTGGTCAAGGTTCAAGTGTCATTCGATTAGGGCCGCACGGCGCACAAAAACAGCGCTTGTTTTAGGTTTTTTTTTTTTCACTTGGCTGGAAGGACGTGCTCCACCGCTTTCGGCTCGCTCGCCCCCTCCGCGAGCAATTATAACCATGGATGCGTTTTACTGATTGGCGCTACACGCGAGAAGATTTGCTTGAGAAACTGGGGCTGAATAACGAATCGGATTCAAATCATCATCGCATCGGAGCACGATGCAATTTTATCGCCGAGATCAGTGGAGTGCTTCAGAAGTGCGGTCCGCGTGTGTTTACATATCTTTGTTTCATGACGGATGAAAATTTGAAGTGATAAAGCACGACGAGCAGAATTTACACGGAGCCATGTACAGTCATACCTCGGTTTTCGATCATAATCCGTTCCAGAGGGCTGTTCGAAAACCGATTTGTTCGAAAACCGGAACCACGCTCTTTTAAAAAAAAAAAAATCTTTATTGAACATGTCCGTGCACAATGGAACGCTAAGGAGGGCGAGGAGTCAAATGGTGCATTCAAGTGCGCTCAGTTTGTTCGAGAACCAAAATTTATTTGTCATCCGAGGCATGAAAAACTCGAAATATTTGGTCGAAAACCGAATTGGTCGAGAACCGAGACGTTCGAAAAAACCGAGGTTTGACTGTATTTCAAATGTTCTGTAAAGTGCTTTGTTACAGCTGCAGCGATTTTGCTGGCTCTATTTAAATAAAGTTGTATTGTATTCCCTTTAGCGTAGTTCCATCTAGTGGATGCATAACGCAACCGCAGCCACAATTGTAGCTTCTATTCCAAGCGCCTTATAATGCGGTGTGCCCTATTTATGAAAACAGTTTTAAAATATGCCGTTCATTGAAGGTGCGCCTTATACTCCGAAGCGCCTTATAGTGCGGAAAATACGGTACTCGAAACGTGTTTTGATCCAGATGCTGCTTTCATAAAGCTGTTAAAACTAGCACAACTACTGTGCTAAAAAGATGAAATAATTTGATAAATCAGGTGATGTTTGCATCAAGTATTCGCTACGTGTAACACGACTGATCTGATTAACGGGATGGAGCATGAAAATGGCGGATCGGAAAAGGTCAAAAACTCCACGTAAACGCGGCTACTGTTGTAATCTGACATGATTTACTGACGTACGTTTACGGCACACTTTTTTGGTCGATTTTTGTGAAGTCCTCATTTCAATTCCTTTGAATGACGAACGACGATTTGAAGTTTTATACTCGCTCTGCTTTTCCAACGCACAACTCGCTCATGTTTTCTCTCTCGTTTGAAGCTTGGCTTTAATTTAATGGATGTGATCTTCCTCAAAACATTCACTTTCTTAGCAGAAAAATTGGCAAAATACCTGCATACACACACACACACACACAAGTGGAAAGTGTGAGCTCCTGCACTTTCCATTTATCCATCAAGTTGCCGTCGTGACTGTCATTTCGGCAGACATCTCAAATGATGTTACCCAGTGCGAGCAGACGCGCGCACATTCCAGCCAAATTTCATTGCGACTGCCCTTGTACGCCGTAACGCGAATATGACACTAAACTAACTGCCCTATCAAAACAAGATAAGCGCTGTGACATTATGAAAGTAATAACGTTGACTGGGATGGAAATCGGTGACGTACCTCGCGCCAAACGTTGGCGCCCGTGAGAAGCAATGTATGTGGGAACGCGGACGTGGAAGATGTGAGGCCTTAGCATAGATGTCCATTTTGAAGTGTATCAGTCCTACATGGACTCAGATTGCTCGGGGAGTTGCACTGCGACACTTTTGATCTATTTTTTTTTTCTTTATGTGGAAAGAAAAAAAATATCTATTTTCGCTCACACACACACACACACGCACACGCACACACACACACACACACACACACACGCTCACGCACACACACACACTAGTTGTCCTGAACATTGTGTGGTCCCATGGAAAGCAGATTTGATATACAAGTTTGTTATTTTTATTTTTATTTTTTTTTCCCCTGCTGCAGCGCCAGCGCAGTTCATGCGTGATGAGCTGCTGCGGCATGAAGCGTCCGCAGAGAGGAGAGGCAGTTCCCATCATGTGGAGAAGAAACTAAGTCAGGCTTCACTCGCACATATGTCTTTGAGCGTGCGGTTTCTCAGCTCACAAAACATATGGGAGATAAGTCCCCCCCCCCAAAAAAAAACAAATCGGGTCAAACTGAAGTTTTGCTTCACATTTTGATTGCCAGAGAGACACACGTGATGTAAACTGGATGACAGCACAGTGATCGCCTGCTGTATCGTGGTTTTTTTCTTTTCTTTTTTTTTTTTTCCAAGTGATTGTTTGCTTTCAATAGACAAGTCTGACTTCAGAGCCATGTGCATGTAGTTTCATACCATGTTTTGCCACCGCCTGCCAGGTAGCACGACCGGAAGAGATGCAACCTTCTGACTAAAGCGAGAACAGATGTAACATTAGACAGGCATTATATTGATATTAGACAGGGCTATGGCCTGACAAACTAAAGCTAGTTCCCTTCACTCAATATACCTCATTAACAGCAAAATACCCCAAGATGGCGCCAAAGTAGTTTTTTATCCTAGACAAGGCAAATGATAGACGAAAGAAAAATAAGAATAGGCTTTTCTTTATTAAAAGGCATCAGGGATCGTGTCAAATGTGTGTTTAGCGTGCATACAGCCATCTCGTTACCTCTGCTTCCCCGCGTCCTAGACGCATAATTTTCCCGCGGGATGCACAGTTCCAAATAATGTGCGTTTTTGGGACGCAAGGAAATTTCTCAGTCAAACCACAAAAAAAAAAAAAACTACGATACATCTTTTTTTCAAGCAACGATCGCAATTTGACATCGCCGCCATTGTTGTTTTGATCTCGCGTGATCACGAGATTTCCGTTCTCGCGAGATGAGATTGGCGAGATCGGCAGACGATTGGCAAGTTGTGTAACGTTAAAATAAGTGTTGCGAACAAGTGTTGCGAACATTTATTGCGGAGATATCACAGATCTTGTACGCCTGAACTATTTACATTTTTGCAGCATTTGTTTATAAAAAATAAACCTATTATCAATGTATATTGCTGTTGTTTCTGTTGCAATTATCATATGCAATTGAATAAGTAGACCATTTCAGAATTCGAAATTTGGGACTTTCTAAATGCATAATGGGACTCATACTTTTCTGATCAGCGAGTCCCTGAGACTCGCAGGGCTCAAACTGTAAAATTATCACTGTGCATATGCTCTGGACCGCTAAAAAAGACCAGAAGCTGCAAATGGTCCGCAACCTCACTTTGGACATCCCTGCTTTACAGCAAGAAAATGCAAAGGCGACGTTTCTTCCCGTAAGATTACTTTGAGAGGCACTCTTTCCCTCCTCCGCCCAGATTTGATTCCTATGCATATCTCTGCATATTTGTACCTGCTGAGGTAGCCGAGGGGCTGGCTGCCCTGTGTCGACGGGGTGATTCATAGCCGTCAACCTGTGCTCTTAACAAGCACTTCTGGAAGGTCTCATCCGCGCCTCTCTCTTAAAGAGGAGCCATTAGGCAGCCGTTCCAATGCTGTCATTAAACTAAACACCATCAAATATTCAGCGCTCGCCAGCCTACACGTACCGCTCGACATCCATCATGTTGCATGTTTAAAAAAAACAAAACAACAAAATGAAAATAAACAGTCGTGTTTACAAAGCATACAAGCTCGTGGGAGGAAGATGCATTTCAATTCAGCCTTTACTGTCTGCTCGTGCCAGAGGCTAAAAAGTTGCCTCTTCGGTCGCGGCGTGCTGAAGTGAGATGATGTCTGAAGTCCATTCAACAGAACTGAATTTTAAAAAAATAATGATAATAAATCCAAGAAGTCACATTGGCGCAATAACAAATTAGGACAGGGGTTCGTGAAACACAGCATTGCATTCATGATGGAAAATGCTTCAAGTGCAAAGAGAATTTATTAGTTTCAAATTATTCTCACTGAGTTCATAATTTGTAAAAACAAAAACAACATTTACCGTAATTTCCGGACTATAAGCCGCGACTTTTGTCACACGCTTTCAACTCTGCGGCTTATTTAATGAAGCAGCCTATATAAACACCTTTTTAACGGCCGCCTGTGTACCGTCTTTCTTTGTAAATATCTCATGTAACAATATGGGCACCTGCGGCTTATAGACAGGTGCGGCTTATGTGTGTACAAAATGTTTTTTTCCCTTTAAAAATGTAGTGGTGCGGCTTATAATCAGGTGCGGTCTATAGTCCAGAAATTACGGTAATATGGCAAAAATATTTTTGTGGATTTGGTTATAAGGGTTTTAATTAATGAACATCTCAGTTCCCAAAAATCCGATTTTTCTGGCTATTCCTTGACGGGTCAGGCATTAAAGGGTTAAATTACATTTTGAAAAACGTGCATCATGTTGAATCATGTTCACTGCCAAACAAGCATCTCTGGCTAAGTAAGAATATTCGAAAATATTAGAACCAACTCACAGTGCGATGATGCAGCGCAGTGCGACCCCCATTGCAAACAACAACCACAATAATGAACATATTGGTAAAACCAAAAGCTCTCCGACAATGGCGGTGTCTTTGTAAATGTTGCGTTGGACCCAATGAACGTACGAAATTACGGTATTACAATAAGAGGATGGATCTGATCATCAGTGTTGATTTGTGAAAAAATATGAAATGGAACATGTCCGAACTTATTAGCATCTGCTTGCTGCATCATGTTATCATTAAGTTTCGATTTTTGAAATTTTTCATGAAGTCGTTGCTAAAATCTTCTTTTTTTTTTTTTTTGCTCACCTTATTTAGTTAAGAATGAAAAACAGAAACTTAACGACAGCGCAGTGAGCGAAGCGTCTGTACACATGCCAAGTAGACAGTTTAGGGCTGCGTGCGCGTGCGTTTGTTTGACCAGCCCAATTATAATCTTGGGAGTCACTGCCGGTTGCCCGGCGACAGCCAAGGAATTGCCAGTTCCACTCTGTTTTAAAATGCTGGTTAAAAGCCATATATGCACTTGTTCACTTAAACGTTCACTTTTCTTGAGTCAGTGTCTAAGGGTGGAACTGCTTCTTTAAGGTAGACACTTTGTGCGTGTGTGTCTGTGCTCATCTCTTACTGCCAAATTAGCTTTGATTTGCACATGACATTTCATGCATCGTGTGGCCACTTTAACACGCATGGTAACTACTCCACTCATAACCCACTCATGACCAAGTCCATCCATCCATCCATTTCCTGATCCGCTTTATCCTCATAAGGGTTGCGGGGCGTGCTTGAGCCTTTCCTGTCCTTGGGCAGTAGGCGGGGGACACCCTGAACTGGTTGCCAGCTAATCGCAGGGCACACATAGACAAACAACCGCACCTAGGGACAATTTAGAGTGTTCCATTAACCTGCCACGCATGTTTTTGGAATGTGGGAGGAAACCGGACTACCCAGAGAAAACCCACTCAGGCACGGGGAGAACATGCAAACTCCACAAAGGTGGAAATCGAACCCTGCACCTTTGCACTGTCAGGCAGACACACTAACCAGTCGACTACCGGGCCGCCGTGTCTTTATTTAAATTTCAAATGCTGGCATCAAATTACAGTCAAACCTCGGTTTTCGTCCATAATCCGTTTCAGAAGGCTGTTCAAAAACCGAAATTGTTCGAAAACCGAAACCACGCTCTTTTTAAAATAAAAATGTTTACTGAACACGTCTGCTCACAATGGAAAGCAACATGAGGAAGTGTCACTTCCTCGTGTAAGGAAGGCGAGAGGAGTCAAATGGTGCATTCAAGTGCGCTCAGTTTGTTCGAGAACCAAAATTTGTTCGTCATCAGAGGCATAAAAAACCCTAACCCTAACCCTAATTTTTGGTCGAAAACCGAATTGGTCGAGAACCAAGACGTTCGAAAACCGAGGTTTGACTGTATTCATAATTAACGATAAGGCTTTTTCAGCACTCCGATTGACATCAACCTGCTTATATATGAGCTGACGAATGATTTTTCATGCGGACCCTTTTTCTTTTCCAACTATTGTACGTGGACGTAAAGTGCGTCTTTGAAAATATCCAACGTCATTAGATCTGAATAAAGAGTCTAACAGATGAATCGCTGTAGCTTGCGGGGAGTTCGGATGCTTATTGTGTGAGCCAAATGACACGTCTATTCTATGCACATCAGGCTGCAGTTCACTGAGGTGTAACGCCTTATTGAAGGAATGACGAAGACGGAGCAATGCAAGCGTGGCGCTGCCGTCTTGGCCTCCGGATCCTCTCGCGTCCGCTCTGGCTTGTTCTCCTACCGTTTCTCATCTGGCTGTGTGTGTGTGTGTGTGTGTGTGTGTGTGTGTGTGTGTGTGCGTGCGTGTGTGTGTGTGTGTGTGTGTGTGTGTGTGTGTGTGTGTGTGTTTGCACGCCGCTGTGACCTGAACTAATGTGTGTGTTTAATTCTGACGACCAAGCTGGGTCACTTGCGACGAGTGAACCCAAAGCTTGACATGGGAAAATAAACAACTATTAGCGGCCCTTTTTTTTCCCCCCCCTCGGAGTAAGACTGAAGTGTTAACATGGCTGCGTAGATTGCCAGTGCACATATACACGTACACACACACGCACACAAACACGCACACACGCGCGCTGCAGCTCTTCTGGTGTCACTGAGGCAAAACAAGCAGTTGCAGTAGCCAACAATCAGCTGGGCTGACCTCTGTGGAGGCCTCGGGGTAACTGATTATTTTTGCCAACGTTACACAACACCTGAGACAAAGCTCATATTTTCTATATTCGAGCTCATATTTAATTAGCGTCCAGTAAAAAAAACTTACATGTAGAAGTAACGTTACCAGGTATCGTATCGGGCTGATATCGGCTTTATTTTAAGGTACGTAGCGATTGCTGATACCAGCCACCGATAATTTACGGTAATACAGTCAAACCTCGGTTTTTGTCCATAATCCGTTCCAGAAGGCTGTTCGAAAACCGAAATTGTTCAAAAACCGAAACCACGCTCTTTTAAGAATAAAAATGTTTATTGAACACGTCTGCTCACAATGGAAAGCAACACGAGGAAGCGTCACTTTCTCGCGTAAGGAAGGCGAGAGGAGTCAAATGGTGCATTCAAGTGCGCTCAGTTTGTTCGAGAACTGAAATTTGTTCGTCATCCGAGGCATAAAAAAATCGAAATTTTTGGTCGAAAACCAAATTGGTCGAGAACCGAGACGCTCGAAAACCGAAGTTTGACTGTATTTCCTAGTTTTATATCTGTAAATAAAATGATTATTTGGTCATCCAAAAACTTTTTCTCAGCCTTATTTTGGATGGTTTCTAGTTTGTGGAGTCACAAAACCTGAACATATTAGCGACAAAGTGACTGTTTTGCTCTTAATGATTTGGTTTTTCTCCCCATTCATCTCGTTTTCTCTGCTTTTTAATTAGAAATACCGTTTTTGGTGATTTCTAATCACTTTTGCTTGCAATGACAGAATGGAAAAAACGCTCGGAATTGCTTATTTTTTTCTGGCAAGAATGACGATTCCACTTCCTGATAAAAACTTAACATATGCAAAATTTAACATTTCAAATGCTGCATTCAAGTGCGCTCAGTTTGTTCGAGAACCGAAATTTGTTCGTCATCCGAGGCAGAAAAAACTATAAATTTTTGGTCGAAAACCAAATTGGTCGAGAACCGAGACGTTCGAAAACCGAGGTTTGACTGTCAATAAATAAATAAATAACTTTCTAAATCTGACAGTCCTCCCCAGCAGAAGTTTAACACCGCAGTATAACACATCACCGAACTGTCATCTGTGTCCGTTTTTGTTTACAATTTTTTATTGGGGGGGGGGTGGTTGTGTTAAATGAAATTTCATATGTCAAAAAATACTAGAGATATCAAAACCCAGTATCGGCCTGAAAAAAATAAGACATTTCAATTATCAGCACCATCAGTGCATTTATCTGGTTTCAAATCGCATGGAAACATCATTTGGTTTGGCTTGTTTATTGTTGCAAGCAGAAGAATATACAACTACCGGTAAGTCTGTGGAAACCATGGTGACGCTCAAACTAATGAGCTCAGGCTCCATTGAGGATGACTTGTTTCAATGTATGAATTAATGCTGGAATCGGTTTGATGTCTCCATCGCCACTTCAGAGTGGTTGAGCAGATGGCTTCTGGTACCAAAGTGGCAAACGAAACACCTGAACTTCGGATCTGATTAGACCACAAAGAAAGCCAAATCACATCAAAGGAAAAAAAAAATGTAATCCTTTAGGGCAGTGCTGCCCAATACGTCGATCGCGATCTACCGGTAGCTCGCGGATTGGTTCCAAGTCGCTCGCGAGAGGTGAAGAAGGTTATTAATATGAGATTATTAATATGTTATTAATATGAGAGATTTTTGTGTTAGTGCACACTGCACCCCAATCATCCTATCAGTCTCACTTTCACGAAAAGTATTTTAAAAAATAAACTAAAATTTAAAAAGCTGGTCACCTTTAACCTATGGTGGCGCGTGACCTGCTTCACCAGAAGTTGTTAGCGCTTAGCAGCCTAGAATTGCAGCTTACGATCAAAGCTGTTGCACGATATCTCTTATTGTTATTATTAAACTCATTCAAAATTTGTTTCCTGTACAATTCACCGAGGACACTGGCAAAGAATGGAAATCTGCAGGGCCGAGAGAAGCATTTTAAAACGGTACACGTGAGCTACGATCATTAGCATGCTACAAATGTGCGTTCGATGCCTCCATGTCATGTCCTGAACAAGGTCGGTAGTGATTTCCTTTTCACTAAACCACAAACTCTTGCATCGACTTAATTTTTTTGTTTCGTTCATCTTAGGGGCCATTATGGCCGTGGCTTATCATGGAATGCGTGTGCCAGTGCGGGCATATGCGCGCGTGAGCGGTAACGGGTCGATCGCGGGAGGTTGGTTGATGGAAAATGAGATTTTGGATCAAAAAAGGTTAGGCAGCCCTGCTTTAAAGATTCTTAATCCTCGTCAAATGATCAATCATATGAGGACTGGACTTGGAATTGGTGAGAGATCGGACTTTGACTTGAGTCTTGCCGATTTACGTTTTAAAATGTGCATTTTTAAGATACTGTGAGACTTGTTTGGCTTTTGAAAGGAAATGTTTTGTTTTGTTTTTTTTATGTTCAACAGAAAAATAGCAAGCCACAAAGAGGCGGCAGATAACTATTGTCTCCAAATGCCGAATATGTCATGCAGCGCTTGTTTTGGATCTCATCGGTAAATAAATAAACAGAAGGTCTTCCTGTTTGAAGATTACGGAGCACTTTGCTGCTATCCTAGCAGGACAGCGTCGGACATTGAGATTTGTATCTGGGACGAGCAATGTGCACTTATTGGCGAGAGGCTGCAGTACACATGGAAACAGAGTATTTTTATCAACGTTATCAGACTGAATGTAATCTCTGTTTAAAAGCAGAGTGCATTATGGATACAAGCGAGTCTACCCTGCAATATGATGATAATAATGTCTCGTGTATAAAACAACAACGAAATAATGTGTGATAAATCTCATACAACTGCTATCATAATTTAACATCAGTGACGGAGCTTGGCCCTGGCATTCGTCGCCCCTCGATTACCTGCGTATATAATATTGAGCACCCTTGTTATCCAGCACCATTGCGACATGCAGCTAGCTATGCCACCACACTCCCAAAAATGGAATCAAAACGTCTGATTGACAGCAAGCATGTTTCAGGCCGGTGTCTGCTTAAAGAGCGCCTCGTTGTCATGGCGTGCCGATGTGCGACGACCCAGTGCGATATACTCCAGCCGCAGAGGCTTGAAGCAGATATACTTTTAGGGCTCAAACATGAGTTATAGGCTGGTATAAGAAAGATGCTCGATGAAGTAGCTCCGTTTTACCAGATCAGAAAAACGGTATTTGATTGGCAGTTGACAGTTGAATGTGGTGTGATTTCACCTCATTCGGCTGACACGCCCACACCACAGCCTTTGAGAGCGGAGACAACGGCTTGAATATTCACCAATCTGAAGTCTCTCTCTCTCGCTATCGTTTTTTATTATTTTTTATTTTTATTTTACTATTCTAATTTGGCAGAGTTGTTAGTAACATTGTCAAATTTTACTTTCACTTTACAGGAACTTTAATACAGTCATACCTCGGTTTTCGTCCATAATCCGTTCCAGAAGGCTGTTCGAAAACCGAAACCACGCTCTTTTTAAAATAAAAATGTTTATTGAACACGTCTGCTCACAATGGAAAGCAACACGAGGAAGCGTCACTTACTCGTCTACCAGAGGAAGCATCACTTCCTCGTGTAAGGAAGGCGAGAGGAGTCAAATGGTGCATTCAAGTGCGCTCAGTTTGTTGGAGAACCGAAATTTGTTCGTCATCCGAGGCATAAAAAGCTCAAAATCTTTGTTCGAAAACCGAATTGGTCGAGAACCGAGACGTTCGAAAACCGAGGTTTGACTGTATATGTAAATGTGGTTTAAAATTTGGCAATTTCAATGATTTTCTATCAAGCCAAATGTTTTTAAGAGAAACAAACGTGTCGGCTTTTGTGTTGCTTACACGTTTCCGGCTACTTGAAAGAACTTTTTTTTTTTTTCTGTTCCTTTGATTCGATATCTCCCTGCCAAATTTGAACCTATAGTCATTCAAAATAGCTAAGATGGCTGGAAAAATGGAAACTCGAATGGCCCACTTTGTCCTAAGGATCTCTTTAGGGAATGTTTTCATGAAAGTGACAGTTTGAGTCTGATTTCAATTTTGATCCTTTCTCTTACATTCCGAACAAGATGGCAAAGGCAATCAAAAGAATCTGTAAATAATCTACCGTTAGTGGGAGGAGCTGATAATGGAATTGTCCCTGGTGGATTTTTGCTGTGACCTCGCAGTCGTTGCCCACTTCACCCTGAAAGTGACTAACAAGCGCATTCACACTCTGCCCACACATGACGCAAGCACAATGCAGGTATCATGGCCAACGTTTCATAGGCGTCCATCATTGTTTGCCACTCATATTCACCAGATGTGACCCCTAGAGAGACTTGACAAAAACAAATCAATAACGCGCCCGGCGGAGGAGGAGGAGGAGGAAGAGGAAGACGCTGGGGAGAAAACCAGGGCAGGGTCACAGACGACTACGTGTGTGCATCCTCGCAGATGGTTACGTGCAACCATCTGCTTTTGGATTTCAGATCACAGGTTAACCGTTAATGTTCTCTCGTTTCCTGCTGGTACACATGTGAGTGGAGGATGTGTCTTTTTGATACAGGAAATGGGAGCAATTTGCCTCAAACAGGTTATCCCAGGGGTCGGCAACCCAAAATGTTGAAAGAGCCATGTCGGACAAAAAAAGCAAAAAACAAATATGTCCGGAGCCGCAAAGAAAGAAAAAAAAAAGCCTTCTATAAAACTTACAATGAAGGAAATACATGCTGTATGTATGTAGGAGACTGGACAGTCATGAATTTCCATTTTTCGGAGGCTGTCTTTGAACGCCTCTCGAGTCGAACGAGAAGAGAGAAGGCACGGAGTCGGACGCAGACGTGCCTGTGTTTGTCGAGACTGTTAAAAGCATAAATAAAGTGTAAGTTTTTTAAAAAACAACACCATAGCTCTCCTTTTTCGGAGCTGCAACATGTATCTATATCTATTTGAGCTATATTAGCCTACTATCAAAATCTTTTTCCATTTTCAAACATTTTTTATAAAGCTCCAGGGAGCCACTAGATGTCGCTAAAGATCCGCATGCGGCTCTGGAGCCGCGTGTTGCCGACCCCCGGGTTATCCAAAGGCAGTAGTGTTGTTGCATTCATCCCGCGTGGTCGAGTTGGTTTTAGGCCGACCACGATCACGTGCCTAACAATCTAACAGTAGCTTTGACCCCCTGCCCCGGTTGCGCAGACCTCTAATTTTGCATTGCCCTTGAAAATCAATCGTGTTTCTGATGAAGATGGAAAACAACATTCTGTGGACATTTGAACAAGGTTCGTTTGAGTTGAATAACTCAAAGGGGTAAAATGTTAACCCTGTACTCGACAAGAGGCGCGACTATCACCTGGAGAATAATGCAAAATATCAGCGCTTGAAACCTGATGGCTGGTCGAGGAAATGTCCTTTGGCGAGGTCAGATATGCACTCATGAGCGGGCCGTTCTCATCTGCCTCATGTAACTGGCGCCCCCGAGCCACAAACATCTTGCTTTGTCTCACTCAAAGTAAGGTGACAACACAATATGACACAGCGAGCAAGCGGGAGAGGTTCTGCTTCCTTATCCGTACAGTAAAACAAAAGATTATGTGCAGCTCAGTGGTCCAGTGGTTAGCGCATCGACCTCACAGTGCAGAGGTACTGGGTTCAATTCCAGCTCCGGCCTCCCTGTGTGGAGTTAGAATGTTCTCCCCCTGCCTGCGTGGGTTTTCTCCGGGTACTCCGGTTTCCTCCCACATTCCAAATACCATATTGGCCTGAATATAAGACGGCCCTGATAATAAGACGACCCCCTCTTTTTCAAGACTCAAGTTTGAAAAAAGACTTTTTGAACACCAAATTAATTTTTATACAGAAAATAATTACAGTACATCTGAAACAAATGATTATAACAAGATATTTGAGAGAAAAAGCATGTTATTTTGCCTCATTCAAATCTTAATATCTGAACATTTAAATATGTAAACTAAAGTGCAATCACATTCGTAAATGAATGGCTTCTGGTTTTTGAAATGTAAATTACATCAGAACTTCTCCTCAGCTGCCGGTTAACCTGGCCCATCTTCGACCCACTTTTCTCCAGATTGTCACTACATTTCTCCATTTTCTGTTATCTCTTCTATTATTTTCTTCTCTTTTCCTTCTTACCGCTATTTTTTATTTTTCTTCTTCGTGACAGGGGTTCACTTTGGCCTGGAGAGTCAAGTTCAGCATTCGCTTCAATGATATCTGGCGCCATCTAGCATCATGAATAGGTATAATGTCTAGACCCCGAATATAAGACGACCCACACTTTTTCAGTCTTATTTCAATGCAAAAAACACCGTCTTATATTCGGGCCATGCATGGCGGGCTGATTGGACAATCTAGATGTGAGCGTGAGTGCGGATGGTTGTTCATCTCTGTGTGCCCTGCGATTGGCTGGCAACCGGTTCAGGGTGTCTCCCGCCTACTGCCCGAAGACAGCTGGGATAGGCTCTAGCACCCCCCGCGACCCTTGTATGGATAGATGATGATTTCTACAGCATTCGAGGGAAATCACAATTTCCCATCAATAACGAGATATTTTTAAGAGCATCCCTACGTTTATGATGGTGGTACATTAAGCGCAAAATACGTTTTTTTGAGTGTCCCTTTGGAGAAAAAAAAGAAGGTTTGTGAACCATTGCTCGAATGGCAGGAAAGTGGGAGATTTGGACTTTGATCACAGTTTGGCCGTTTCTGACAGATCTGTTCCAAAAATCAATCAATCTTCTGAGGGAGTGAGCCTTCTGCATAATCAGTGACACTGAAAAGCGTCATCATGAAAACGTTCTAAAACAGCCGTTAAGCGAGAGTCTCGGCAGAACAATGGCAACCCACCAAACGAAATATTGGTTGTGACATATTTTGCAAACACAACAGAGCAGACAAACGCCATCGAACAGCGAATGGTCAAAGTCCTCCTGCTGAATAATCCATCTGACAACAGAGCGCCCCGGCGGAGTGACCAAATTAGGCCATGACCATGGTGCCGAAGGTTACGTGGTTGTTAGCGATGCGTGTATACAACAACGGGGGAAGCCATTGCTCACAAACACTCACACATCCTGTATTGTATCAATGTGACACAACAGAAGTGTTTTGGTGTCATTAAAACTGCTAAGTGGATGTCGCTGCTCTTTCCATGAATTTACCAGGAAACGTCTTTACATTAAAACCGATTTTATTCATCAGGATGATTTTATTTTGTTATTTAGTCTCTTTCTCTTTTTTTGTGGCTTTTTGTTCAAAAGAGAAGTCTTTTTGGGGAAGCTGACACGCATTTCCATTCAGTTCAGTTGGAAAGATTATTTGAGAGTTTTGAGTTGCCGGGGCAAAAACGTAAATGAAAAGTATCACAGATTGTCTGGTGTCAGGAGAAATTAAAAATATGGGGGAGGGATGAGCACTTAAAATCAGAAATAAGATTTTTGTGGGGAAAAAATCTTATTGATCAAAATTCTATCGCTAATGCCTATAGCTCAGGGCAGATTTATGCGATTCCTGCCTAGCGAGCGACTAGCCAATGTGCATAGCTCATGATCCGATATCGGGCAGGCGACGGTCGTCCTCGATGTAACATCTTCAGCCCGGAGCGTTTCATTGTGCGTGATTTAAGGTCATGTTGAAAATAAGTTCAAGAGAAAAGAAAAAAAAAAAACAAAGCCTTTTGTGTGTCGCTTGACAAGAGTTGTCCTGCATTTTTGCTTTCGTGGTCATTCATTTAATGAACATCTGTTCAGGCTACGCCGCAAAACAAAGCTTTATTATTCAAATACTACTCAACTCAATGTTTGCAGCAGAACAGTAATTGTGTTGAGGCTTGATTTTAATCCCTGTTGATCTCCTTCGAACGAACGTACAGTGTTGTATCATTCCGTTTGTCTGTGCACGCTAGTGTATGAATGAAGTACCCTTCAACAGAACAATAGCAAGTGTGAACACAAATTATCGGACAAGCACTTGAATACCGTGTACTCCTGCTCGTTCAGCAAATTTTCCTAATTTACTTGCGAGTGTCACCTATGTTTTACCCACACAAACATTATTGAAACAAATTGCTTGTTTTCAACCAACAGGAACAAATTCAGTTCAAATGGCATAAATTCAGTTGATTACTCATCACTGAAATAGTCCCAAGGCAATTAAAAACAACGTGAAAATGAATAGCCACGAGATGGCTTGGCAAAGTTTGTTTGTTTCTCAGGAATAAGTCGCTGACTGTGCTTTTGTAAACTCTGCTGCAACCATGTTGTTCGCGGAGGTAGTGCACATAAGTAGGAATTTTCATTCATTCATTCATTTTCCGAACTATGGTCGAGGGGGGTTCTGGAGCCTATCTCAGCTGTCTTCGGGCAGTAGGCGAGGGACACCCTGAACTGGTTGCCAGCCAATCGCAGGGCACACAGAAACGAACAACCGTCCACCCCCACACTCACACCCGGACAAAACCCACACAGGCCCGGGGAGAACATGCAAACTCCACACAGGGAGGCCGGAGCTGGAATTGAACCCGGTACCTCTGCACTGTGAGGCCGACGTGCTAACCACTGGACTACCGGGCCGCCGTTCAATCATTTGTTTCAAACAGAATAAATATCCTGTTTCCGAACAAATAAACAGGAATTGCCCACACCCCAAACTGCTGTTTTGCCCAAAGTCAAGATGACAACCAATCATTCAATTCGCTGACGTCAGAGTGCCCGGATGTTCAACGTCAGCCAGTTTGTGTCTGGCAAAACCCCTGACCAAAGCAACCCGTCAGTTTTATATATGGATTTAGAGGGGGACAGCATCACCTAAACGCCTCCATAAACCACCCATCCAATGCTAAAACACACAGTCAACGCACCAAACAGCATAATGCAAAATATCAAAACTTAGTCAGTCCCGACCAGTCAGAAACCACCACAAAACTTGACGACCCAACATGCGATCTCCATAAACTCTACCTGTACTGACAGTGCCAAAGCTCCAAATTCAATCGGCAACAACATGAAAAGTCTTCAAAAACACACGAATCAAACCAGCAGCCAAAAACGCCAAAACTGTCACAGCCGCAGGTAATAACCAGGCGTTTTACCTTCGATGTCTTTGGAAGAAATATCAACCGTTGTGTGAAAGCACTTTGTCATTTATTCAGAAAAGGTGATGACGAATTTTAGCCGGATATATTTTGTAGTTTTTACTCTAAAACGCAGCAAAACTCAGAATCAGTCAATGCACCAATGCACGTGCGTCATTAGCCCTTGCAATGTACTCCAGGTTGGGATTGGTTCTGAAACGTGATGTTATACAACGCAAAAGGACCAATCAGGATAGAGAGAGCCAGTTAAATGGAAAACTCTCATTCTCTATCAAAGGTAGTACCAAGCATACCGGAATACATCTCTTCATACGAAATGTTCAAGTTACGAAAGGACTCAACAGGAAAATATTGCCTCTTGTTACGAAAGAAATATCAAGATACGAAAGGTAAAAGTACAGTATGGGGCTGATACTCATAGCTTCGAGCTTCCTGAACGCAACATACTTATAGCTGCTCTTCCATTGGCTATTAACGAGCATCTTCCTGACATCTCATTGGCTAAGAGGGACGTAAGTAGAGGCACCACTGTGCTGTGTACAAATATTGGTCGACTGAAACTTGTGCCCATTTGTTTGTTTTCCAAAATCAAACATGGTGCTTGACACACAAAACTTTGCCCACATGTTGTGTTTGAGGGAAATAACACAAAACCAAAAGGTTGGAGATGTCACCTGAATGTTAGTGAGAAAGAGAAACCACTCCAACATGATACCGTATCGCAGGAGCATAATACATTACAGGATACATAATTATCCTGCGAGCTGGACTCCAGCCCCCTCACCAATGGCTGCCTTACTTCCTGTGCTCATATCTGAGCAAACGTATCATATATACTGTACATGTTACATTTGCACGGCTAGAGCATGCAGAATTATTCATTGTGGCTTTGTCTTTATCCGTCTTCATCCGCTCCCGCCTCAAGTAAAGGTAATTAGCGATGCTACATCCGCGATATACATTGTTCTGACTATTTTCTTTTCCTCGTTTCATATTTATCGGCGTCTTTCAGAACGGCACAGAACATGAATATTTCATACACAAAGAAAAAGCGATGAATACTTAATAGGCCTTGGAACAGCCACGTCACAAGCCAACAAGTGCGGCAGAACTACGAGCTACGAGCAAGCTATTGGGGCTACGGGGCATCTCCTGCCCTCCCGCCTATTCATTGTTGTCCTCCAACTGGCAGAACAATAAAAGTAGCCCTTTGTGCTTGTTAGCAAGGCTGGTTGTGTTTGTCAGGGGAGAGAATGGACAGAGGTGAAGGGAGTATGATAATGAGAACTACGCTACTATCGAGATCGAGACACAGTTATTAATTTAATGAGATGCTGGGCTAAAATCCTTGATTAAAGACATTTTGGATAAATTATGCATTTACATTGTTTGGGATGAGTTTGGAGACGGTGCTTTTCCCTTTTCTTTAGAAGTTACAGTCAGTCTGAGCCCTTACAAAATTCCATTAGCGTGATGCTAGCACATGATGAACAGGCTCATGACTAGCATCAATGCCGCCATAAAAAGCGGTAGCAAAGAATGCAGACAGAGAATACAATACTCCCAGGCATATTCAGTCAAACCTCAGTTTTCGTCCATAATCCGTTCCAGAAGGCTGTTATGAAAACCGATATTGTTCGAAAACCGAAACCATGCTCTTTTTAAAATAAAAATGTTTACTGAACACGTCTGCTCACAATGGAAAGCAACACGAGGAAGCGTCACTTCTTTGTCTACCCGAGGAAGCGTCACTTCCTCGTGTAAGGAAGGCGGGAGGAGTCAAATGGCGCATTCAAGTGCGCTCAGTTTGTTCGAGACGCCATTCGTCATCCGAGGCATCAAAAAATCTAAATTTTGGGTCGAAAACCGAATTGGTCGAGAACCGAGACCTTCGAAAACCGAGGTTTGACTGTATTCTGTTTTGTCATCAAATCTGCATGTTGTGGATCAGTATGTCTTATACTGCCCCCTGGTGGTCGTGGTGTTGACATCAAAAGGAGCAGCACAATGCACATTAGCATGACGAAATTCTTGATTCTTTCTGTTAAAACTGTTCGTCTTGATGATTCAATACCATTCTGTAGAGTGCCCTTTTTCTTTTATTGGTGGTGCAGGGGGTGTGGGGGGTTGGGGTGGGGGGCAACAGATTAATGGGATTGCCATTCATTCAATGAGAAAAAGCTGTTTCGAGATGAGAGTGTCATTCTTCGTTAGCCTTCTTTTGATGGGGCTGCTCCTTCTGGACTAGGGTCAAGAGAAAAGCCAAAGAAAAAGCTAAACTCATACACTCTAAACTTCATACCGTCTCATACATCATGGGGATGTGGCGACTGGAGTTGATCTGATGCCTGTCGGCGCCCGAGGTAATCAGTTAATGTTTCCTGTAGGTCATTCCACTGTACAGGCCATTAGGAAAGCATGCGTCTTTGCTTTAGATGCTATCAGAGGTCCCGCTCCCATGCCGTCGGACATTTACATTTTCATGCCTTTGTTTGGAATGTTCAGACCAAACACAGCTGAGCGGGGGGGAAAAAAAATGTGTCTTGACTCCATTCATCTCTGTCCGCCGTGTCTGCCCGCAAAGAAACAGAACCGAATGAAATTTGAAACGTTTTAGCCAAAAATGTTTCCACGGTCAAGGTGTTTTTTGCAGAAACGTTTCAGATTTCGTCCCGTTCTCCTGCTTCACGCTTAAGCTCTCTCCGGTGCAAAGGTGAGTGACACCAGAGCAACTTGTGACCAAGCAACCTCAATGAGTCACCGGGATGGAAATGGGACAGGTCCTGCTCACAATAGACTCTTATTACACTTTCCAATGCCCGCCTCTTTCCTCTTTTGGCTCATGTGTTAACATGACATTGGCAATGTATGTGTGTGTATGTGTGTGTATGTGTGTGTGTGTGTTTGTTATCCAGGTAGCGTGGCCGACCCAGATAAGCCCCCTCCTATCCCCAATGAGGTGAAAACCCTCCACGTCTGGCAGAATTCCCTCCCCACTGACATAGGCATGTCGCGGCTCTTCCTGCTTTTGGCAATGCTCCTCATCTCCGGCAGCATCCAGGTGCGTCCTTCACATGTCAACCCAACGGACACATCATTAGGTACACCAATACGTTCATTGGGTCCAACGCAACATTTACAAAGACACCGCCATTGTCGGAGAGCTTTTGGTTTTACCAATATGTTCATTATTGTGGTTGTTGTTTGCACTGCGCTGCATCATCGCACTGTGAGTTGGTTCTAATATTTTCGAATATTCTTACTTAGCCAGAGATGCTTGTTTGGCAGTGAACATGATTCAACTCACTCATTTTTACGTAAAGTTTCATGATGCACGTTTTTCAAAATGTAATTTAACCCTTTAATGCCTGACCCGTCAAGGAATAGCCAGAAAAATCGGATTTTTGGGAACTGAGATGTTCATTAATTAAAACCCTTATAACCAAATCCACAAAAATATTTTTGCCATATTACCGTAATTTCTGGACTATAGACCGCACCTGATTATAAGCCGCACCACTACATTTTTAAAGGGCAAAAAACATTTTGTACACACATAAGCCGCACCTGTCTATAAGCCGCAGGTGCCCATATTGTTACATGAGATATTTACAAAGAAAGACGGTACACAGGCGGCCGTTAAAAAAGTCTTTATATAGGCCGCTTCATTAAATAAGCCGCAGAGTTGAAAGCGTGTGACAAAAGTCGCGGCTTATAGTCCGGAAATTACAGTTATTTTGTTGTAGATATTTGTTTTATCACATTTATAAGCATTATGTAGATTACATCAAAAACTGAAAATTAGGGGAAAATCATATTTTAAACCTGCAGTATCAAATTTGATACCGATGATTTAATGTACTATAAAGAATGAGTTACATAATGAAAATGCATGTATCAAATATGATACGAATGGCATTATAGGGTTAATTCAGTAAAAAAAATGACAAATTTGAAAATGTTAATAGCATATCTATCTATCTATCTATCTATCTATCTATCTATCTATCTATCTGTCTGTCTGTCTGTCTGTCTGTCTGTCTGTGTGTGGGTGCGTGCGTGCGCGTGTGTGAAAAGGTGTTGTTTGATATCAGAATCTCGAGTGAGTGATGAACTTTTGAAAGGTGTTCCTACTTTTTCCATGTGGGTCAGTCGTGTAATTCTTCGTCACCTCCGTTGCCCTCTGAAACACTCCAGAGCAACGTGGCGATGTGCTTGTTTCAACAAACTGTCATGTTTTGGGAACTGTGTGTGTGTGTGTATGTGTAATGTCAGCCTGTGCCCCCCCCCCACCCACCCACGCCTCCCACCCACCCACCAGCATCACCAACACATCACAGTGTGGGTCACCCTCATGGATTATGTCACAGTAGACCACATGTATACTATATATACACTTTTCATGCGCTTTGTGTCAGTCTCACATTCTTATCGTGCTACTGTCCCGACTGGTGACTATGGAGCTGCAATAAAAGCCTGGTTGTGTCAATCATATAGCATATGTGCTCATAACCTCGCCCCCCCCAACCCCCTGTTCCCTCCTATGCTACTTTAGATGTCCCCCGCCGTCACAATGGATCAACTGCACGAGAGCTGGAAGTCGTACATGGACGAGTGTGAGCGCAACAACAGCAGAGCCCCGCTGAGCACTGGTGAGCTAAAATACCCTCATCAAAACATTATTTTGCACATTCGCAAAAATCAAACACTATAAAAAGCACTGACCTACATTTACCACCTACATATTTATTGCATCAAATGATACGGTTTTTTTCTCAAAAATATTTTGTCTTAATGTTATAGTGTTTCTCTTGACTGGCTTGCTGCCAGTATGCACACTGTGTGTGGGTGTCCAATTAGATTTCAGCCTCTGTGTGTTGCCATGGCAATGTTATCTGCCCAGGGCCTTCAGAATCAGCTGACCCATGTGACTTTAACTATTTCAGCAATGCGACTGTTGCCTTAACAATCAGACTTTCAATTTGTCTTCACAGGCCAAGGGTACTGGCCTTCAGTAAAGGCAACATTTCTACGTCCTCTGATTGGTTGCTTAGAGCAAAACCTCAGCATCTCTGCTGAGTGTGATGCATTTTATCGAATTGTTTTAGGTTTTTATAATGTTATTTCATAAATATGGATAGTGGAGCGCTTCGGGTGATATCCATGGCACATTTGCCCGCAGTGGTATTGTGTTTTTACATTTCACTATACTGGAACAAATCATTTTCCGTTCCATTGAGGCAAAATGGAAGTAGAAGATTGCGCTGAACTACAGAGATGAGATAAACTGATAGAACGAAGATGAAAGTGGTGAATGTCAAGATGAAAGCCCTGTCGTGGTCTCAGCTCTATTGCCTCTTGTTATTGTTACCCGCAGTGCTTGTGTGCAACAGAACCTTTGACAAGTATGCCTGTTGGCCCGATGGACTGCCGAACACGACGGTCAGCGTATCCTGTCCATGGTATCTGCCCTGGTACCATAAAGGTATTATTAATGTTACCCACTGGAGTTGATACAGCCCAGGATACTTTTTAGGTAATCAAGTGTGTGTTTTGGGGAATGTAGTTCAGCACGGTCTGGTCTACCAAGAGTGTGACGCTAATGGCCAGTGGCTCACTATGAAGAACACCAGCGAGTGCGACTCCAATGGCCCCAGTCAGGTACAGCCCGTCTAACAATGACTACAGTGGTACCTCGACTTCTGAAATTAATTGGTTCTGGAAGAAATGTCATAACTAGAAAAGTTTGTAAGTAGAGACGTGTTTTCTATGTAAATGCCCTAATTCGTTCCAAGTCCCCCCAAAATTCAGACAAAAATGTTATCTAAATAAGTAAAAAATACATGGTACAATTAGATCATTGCACAATAAATGAGAGTTGCGCACAACAGAGTAAAGAATAAAAATGACGGTCATTTAACTTTTAACTGCGTCCTCATAGTTTTTTGCCCTCTTTAGTCCATGTTCTCTCTCAGAAGTGGTTTTTGCCTGGCGTTTGGTAAAGAAATGATCCAAGGACGTTTGCTTTTGTCGACTTTTAACAATCCTTTGAAAATGTCCAAACATAAGCATAGTGAGTGATAGCCCAATTCGTGAACACTTTTTCTGGGTGATTCACATTTACGTAAAACCATCGGAACGCCTCCTGGGCGAATGACGAGAACGCTGCATGCATGCATGCATAACCATCTATCTACACACACAGACACACACGGTAGAAGTCCCTCTTAGCCAATGGGATGCAAGGATGATGCCCGGTAATAGCCAATGGCAGAGCAGCAGTATGTCGCGTTCAGGAAACTCAGAGCTGCGAATAGCGGGCCAGACTGTATTTTGACCTTTCGTATCTTGAAATTTCTTTCGTAACAAGAGGCAATATTTTCCTGTTGAGACGTTTCGTAACTTGAAAATTTCGTATGAAGAGCCGTTGGTAAGTAGAGGTACCACTGTATTTGAATCCTTCAAAAAACGTAAATGTGGGCTGGGCTGGGCAGAAAGCTATGTGGTCAAGACGCAAAGTTAATTGAATCTTTCACAAATCCACAAAAATCAAGTTCAAAATCCATTAAAAAAAAAAACCCAAACAAACAATGGACTTCATCAAAAACAAAGTTATTGTGTTTGTGTTTGCAGCAGTACTACAGCCACATTCGGATCATGTACACAGTGGGATATTCCCTATCACTGGTGGCTCTGGTGTTGGCTTTGAGCATTCTTATATGCTTCAGGTAATGGTACACGGCGTAAAATATTGTTGTTCTTCAAATTGGGGACGGAACAAGTGCAGTGACGTTACCTGTCGTCCAACAGGAAGCTGCACTGCATGAGGAATAACATTCACATGAACCTGTTTGCATCCTTCATCCTGCGAGCGTTGTCCATCCTGATTAAAGATGCACTGATGGAGGCCAACATTACGTCTCAGGACCTGAGCCGGGACCAGGAGCAGGGGTTCCCCCGGGCCTCCGTGTCACCTGTGGACCTGCTGGTCAACAATGAGGTCTGTGAACAATCTTCAAAACACTTTATGCTCCCATGTCAAAAAGAAAATTCTCTGATGTCAACGAGCAAAATTGCCCAGAGCATTTTCTCTTTGAACTTGAACGCAATGGCTCTGGCCCGGCAGATAACCATCAGCTGTCGCATGGCCGCGGTGATGATGCAGTACAGCATCTTGGCCAACAGCTACTGGCTCCTGGTGGAAGGAATTTACCTCCACAACCTGCTGGTCATCACCGTGTTTACAGAGAGGAACTACTTCCAGATCTACCTGTGCATCGGCTGGGGTGAGCCGGACCTGTACGGCTGCAAGTCACTGTAGAAATCTGACGCACAAACTTGCTAATAATGACATCATCATCGTTTCTTCTCAGGTACACCGTTATTATTCCTTGTGCCCTGGGTGATTGCAAAATACCTCTATGAGAATCACGAGTAAGTTTCTGGATTTAAAAAAAAAAAAAAAAAAATTGTCTGAAATAAAATTACCTTAAAACCTATTTGAGCTAATAACAAGACAAGATGGGCGTCATAGTTTCTGCGTTGTTTTCACGTTGTCTTTTGTTTCATTGTCTTTATAAGATAAACTAAGGTTAAAAAAACCTTTTTTTTATGTCAGAAAAAAATTAAAGCAAGGTCAAACAAGATAAGATAAAGTATGATTAATTATTAAAGAGCAGATAAAGTGAAGATTAAATCAACTATACTGAATGTAAACCATACTAGGCTAACTTAAACTAAGACTGTTTAACACTGCAGATAACTATTCAAAGTGATACGAATCACAGGTAGTTAAGAATAACCAAACAAGAGCAAGATGAAACAGTCAAACAAAAAAATGATTAAGTTCATTTAAATGAGGCTAAGATGAACTAACCATGCTAAGCTCAACCAATAGTTTTAAATAATATAGAATGAGTGCACCTAGCTAAACTAAGATGAACTTCACTCAAATAAAGTAAGGTGAGCTGGAATACAGCAACTTAAACAGCTCAAACAACCAAATTAAGATATTATAAGATGAACTAAGTTCAAAGTAACTACACTAAGCTAAACTAAATATGCTACGCAAAGTTAAACAACTAAACCAAACGAATAATCTTGAAATGAATGGAAACAGTGAAGCTAATTAAACTATGCTTAAGAAACGGGGAGCTAAGAAACGTTAAAGCAAGCAAAGAGTCCTTCATACAAACTGAGCTAAACGATGCTGTAACAAACACAGCTATCATAAATTAGCATAACAACTATCACAAGACAAACTGAGAACCAAACATGCTAAAATAACTTAATCTCAGGTAAACTAATAATTATGAACACAATAGATCGAGTGGAGCAGCTAACTCAACTCAGCTAAATTAAGCTAGGCCCAATTACGACACACTGAGACCAACAATAACTTATGGGTGATGTTTTGTACGATATCGCATCTTCATATTTAGTGAAAAGTTGCTCACTTCCAATATCCTCTGAATACAACTTGATGAAGGCAATAAATGTGTAAGATTAGTTTTGATAAACCTTTCATGATTCCCAGAGGGGAAAATTCTGGTGCAGCACACAGGACACAGCGGAGTGAAAAACAACCTAACACAATACAGTAGTGAGTTAGTAGCTGCACAGTAGCCGAAGTGAATAAAGTGCAGGATATACATGACACCTCGTAAAGTTTATAGCGGTGGATATATAGACATTTAAATCTGGAACATAAGTACTAAATAGCAAAGTTGCCTGCGTAAGATCAAATGTTGGCAGATTGTCTTGCTCCCAAACAAAGTCACTGTTGATGCTAAATCTAACACCTCATTAGTGTGGTCACACCACGACCACAAACTGCACCACACACACTCAGTTATGAGTATCCAAATATGGAAAATATGTCCAAGCACTTTTTGGAAGCCGTCACAGGCGGTCAGCACCTCATTAATATTTCATGTAAACATTTGGCCCGTGGCTTTGTTACGCAAGCGGCCTACATGTAAACGCCGAGTGCTGATAATGCTGTGGCTGTTTTACAGGTGCTGGGGCCAGAATATAAACATGAACTACTGGTGGATCATACGTTCCCCCATACTGGTGGCAGTTGTGGTAATTTTTGACTTACTTACTTCCTGTGTTTTTTACTCGACGGCTGACAGGGGAAACTCCAAAGTCAAACAACCTAAAAGTCATACAATTCCACCATCTTGTTTTTTGAGTATGCCTAGACATAAAGTCAAACCTCGGTTTTCGAACGTCTCGGTTCTCGACCAATTCGGTTTTCGACCAAAGAGTTTTTTATGCCTCGGATGACGAACAAACTGAGCGCACTTGAATGCACCATTTGACTCCTCTCGCCTTCCTTACACGAGGAAGTGACGCTTCCTCGGATGGACGAGGAAGTGACGCTTCCCTGTGTTGCTTTACATTGTGAGCAGACGTGTTCAATAAACATTTTTATTTTTAAAAGAGCATGGTTTCGGTTTTCGAACAATTTCGGTTTTCGAACAGCCTTCTGGAACGGATTATGGACGAAAACCGAGGTTTGACTGTATTTTGTATTTAGTCAGTGTGTGTGTGTGTGTGTATATACACGTATACAGACAGACAGACAGACAGACAGACAGACAGACAGATAGATAGATAGATAGATAGATAGATAGATAGATAGATAGATAGATAGATAGATAGATAGATAGATAGATTGTAAAATCCAGAAGATTTTCTTAATAAACTTTGCCCTCTAGTGCCCCTCCAAAGCAGACCACGACCACACCTTAGTTCAGAGTTTCTCCTCAAAGGTCATCTGCGAGCGTTTATATAAGTGCGATTTGTCATGACTCTCATGTCAGGGCCATCACGCACACACGCACCATGCACACACACACACACACACACACACACTATTTTCCACATATTCATCGTCTCTTCAAGTGGGCAGTAACTCGCAGGAATTCCTGTGTTTGGGTTGTCTTGGCGACCAGAGGGCCTGGTTCCCGTTTTAGTGTTTCCCTCTTGATCCCAATCCTATTGCGCTCAAGATGCACGTTACAGGAGAAAATAATCCCCAATCCACCGATCCACACTGTTCTAATGACCAGGAAATGAATACTTTATGTGTGTATGTGGGCGGCCCGGTTGACTAGTTAGCGCGTCAACCTCCCAGTGCAGAGGTACTGGGTTCGATTCCAGCTCCGGCCTTCCTGTGTGGAGTTTGCATGTTCTCCCTGTGCCTGCGTGGGTTTTCTCCGGGTACTCTGTTTTCCTCCCACATTCCAAAAACATGCATGACAGGCTGATTGAACACTCTAAATTGTCCCTAGGTGTGAGTGTGAGCGCGGATAATTGTCCGCCTCTGTGTGCCCTGCGATTGGCTGGCAACCGGTTCTGGGTGTCCCCGGCCTACTGCGCGAAGACAGCTGAGATAGGCTCCAGCACGCCCCCGCCACCCTTGTGAGGATAAAGCGGATCGGAAAATGGATGGATGGATGTTCGTATGCCAATATGAACAAATAATACTTCATCTTTGGCCACACGCAGTGTCAGGATTCCGTTTTCAACTACGTGGTCTGACTCCGACTCCGGAGTCATGCTCTTGTGTTAATGCTAATGATTAATGTTGGTAACAAGTTACTCAACGCGGTTAGAAAGGTCACATCACAAGAGATTAGAGGACACATGCTGCTTCTGGAAATGGCACTTCTTTTTGAAGGCTCTCTCATGCCCAGAGTTCCGATGTCAGTGATGCAACAGACAGAGCCCGTTAGTTTGAGAACTGAGTTGAAAATGGCACAAAATAAGGCACTGTTTCTTCTATAGCAGCACGAGAATTCTCTCATATCCATGACAAAAGGATTTCATCTCAAAAAAGAAAGTGCCCATATAAAACATTTTAAAAATCTCCGTCTACAAGAATTTTCTCCCACATCGATGAGAAAATGATCCAATGCCCATACGTTCCATTTTGAAAACTCCACTGTCCAATGCTTATTTCATTTCTCTCAATTTCATACAAACTTTGTTGTATGTATCTCACGCAGATCAACTTCCTGATCTTCATCCATATCATCAAAATTCTTGTGTCCAAACTGAGAGCGCATCAAATGAGATACACAGATTACAAATTCAGGTGAGTGGAAATCAGGAAAGCGCTTTTGAATATTTGTCATCTGAGTGTGTGTGTTGTGGTCCGTCGCAGGTTGGCCAAGTCGACTCTCACCCTCATCCCTCTGCTGGGCATCCATCAGGTGGTCTTTATTTATGTAACGGACGAGGCCACCGAAAGCACCATCGGCCTGCGTCTCACCAAGCTGATCATTGATCTTTTCTTCTCCTCATTCCAGGTACAGTAACTCTGTGGAGTTTCAGCTTTCGAGCATAACCTCAATTATGCTTTAAAGCCCTCTTGAAAGGGAGAACCTAACCTCTACTTACGAAATTAATTGGTTCTGGAAGAAATTTCTTAACTAGAAAACTTTGTAAGTAGGGACGCGTTTTCCATGTAAATGCCCTAATCCGTTCCAAGCCCCCCCAAAATTCAGACATAAATGTTTGCTAAAGCATAAAAATCCTTCAAAATATGTAACAAATACATGTTACAATTAGATAAACGCACAAAAAAATGAGAGTTGTGCATAATGTATAAAACACAGAATGTAGAATAAAATTGATGGTCATTAAACTTTTAACTGCATAATTTTTTTGCCCTCTTTAGTTCATGTTCTCTCTCAGAAGTGGTTTTTGCCTTGCGTTTTGTAAAGAACTGACCCAAGGACGTTTGCTCATATCGCCTTTTAACAATCCTTCGAAAATCCTCACGTTTGTTCTTGCTGCAAGCTTCTGCTTCGTCTTCCACGATGAGACGAGTGCAGCTTTCAGTGATGACTCAGCCTGTCAGCGGGGATTACATGAACATAATGTGCTGCAAACTGGCTCTGTCGTGTTGTCACATAACCATTGACCGTTTGGCCACCAAGGCAAAGATGTCGAGCTCATGGCGAGGTGGGGAGGAGGGGGGACACAGACAGTGAAATGGGACAGAGAGAGAGAGAGAATGGCAAACTCAAAAGTCTAGCCAGAGGACATTAACTGAGCTTTACATATTCACGCATCACTTGGAGCAAGACGCAAGCAATCGACAACAACGAAGCCAAGCGATGGTCTCCTGTATTTACCTCAACAGTTAGGAGACATATTTTACCCAAGGGGAGGCTGAGAGCAGCGAGAAAACACCGCGAAGTTTAGCAGCACAGCATCAGAGCAAACACACAGCATCAGGGTATACCTACATGAACGTGTGTCATTTTTGGGGCAAACCTATCCTTCATTTTTTTTTTGGCCAGTTGTGTGCCCTTTCTGAAAAAGATGCCAAAGCCGTGGCTAATACCAAATTAGCCCCTGGACATCATCTTGTCATGGTCTACAGAATCCTTACAGCAGGGTGTCAAACTCATTTTACGTCTTCCCTCGGGGGGCCGTTATGACAGTGAAAGCGAAGAAATGTTTAATCATCACATCCTGTTATTACTTGTACACAAACAAAATGACGGATTATTAATTTTGAAATCAGTCAACACCTTGTTTGTTGTTTCTTCAAATATTGTTCAAGTGAGTGTAAACCGGGTCACAAAATTATTTCGGTACAGATTTCAGCAAGCAAATTGACACATACGAGTTGCTTTCGCTGGCCACATAAAATGACGCGGCGGGCCGGATCTGGCCCCCGGGCCTTGACTTTGAAACCTGTGATTTACAGCAACAGCCTCACTTAGATCATCGCCACCTAGCCCTCTCTCTGAGTGGGGAAATGGCAGTAAAACAGGCCAAAATGCAGACTCCTTGTGGTTTAATAGGATGTATAAATAAGGGAGCATAATGTGTCCATGTTGTCTCTGTAGGGTCTCCTGGTGGCCATTTTGTACTGCTTCGTCAACAAAGAAGTGAGTTACCGCCGTAACGTCCTCCCACTCGTCCCGTTTTCGCACCCTCCATAACGCGCGTGTCCGCAGGTTCAGTCGGAGGTCCTGAAGAAGTGGAAGCGTTGGAAACTGGGCCGAAACATCGAAGAGGAATACCGCCACACATACAGCAACACGCCCAACACCAAGACGGCCAGCCTGCTCAACCACGTCTCGCAGCGGCTGCCCCAAGTCGCCGACGGTTCCGCCAAGCCGCCGACGCCGGTCTGCAGCCCCGAGGAGTGGCACGTCTTGGTGGCCAACGGTAAGGCGGCGGGTCAGCACGAGGGCACGCTCAGTAACTGCACCATGGTGGATGACATGGGCCTTCTGGACAAGCCCAAGAGCGAGCACGCCGAGAGCCGCCACTGACTTGAAGCTGTCTTTATCCTGCACTGAGCGGCGAGGACGGACGCTGAGCGCCGCGCGGTAGTCTGAGGTGGTCCGTGTCGGCATATCTCAAGGCAGACGAGCCATGTGAAATAATACCACGACAACAACAACGCCGAAACCTCACATTGAAAAAAAAAAAACAGACGTCATTCGAGCCTCTGCTTTTGTTTGTGTGCGTGTTGCAGTAGCTGAGGCAAAACTGGACACACACATAACAATCGACTGCAGTGTGGCAGTTACTCGAGCGAAGACCTCCGCCTAGGCCCTGATTCGAAGAGTCCTTCAAATGGAGACTTGCTGTCCCCAATAATGTTAATAAGGTGACTAAAAATGTACAGTAAGTGTTCTGCTTATAGCTACTGTCTTATCTAACTGGGGTATGAGCCAAAGTCTTATTTAAGGCCACGCTGATCAAATTGAAGCCTTCTCCTTCAGTAAATGTGAACGCGAGTGGGCAATGTGGATTTAATATATTGTGTTGATATTTGTTTAATTTCTACCTAAATCTGTGTGTTGTTTGCATGTTCTCCCCCCTCTGCGCGTGTTTCTCCCGGTACTCTGATTTCCTCCCATGACCCAAAAACACACACACACACACACACACACACACACACTCATTGTATTGACACAATTGGAGGGCAAAGAGCTTCTTTCAGTCCTTTGAACTACCGAGGAAACTATTTTGATAAGGATGATGATGAATTTTTTAAAGGATTCACAGACACTCGAATGACAGATACCTTTAACCTCAAACTGCAAACTCCTCAAAAAATGTTAAAAATGTAGGCTCACTTTATTTTCAGAATCAATATTTGTTTAACTCATTCAGTACCAGACTATTCTGGACCAATTCTGAAAAGACGTTTAAAAACGTCTTTGGGAGTGAATGAGTTAAGGATCGATGGACACCCTATGACATCCTAAAGCCAGCCAGGAGCTCAGAATGCAATAAAACTCAAAAATGGCTCTGAAAATTAGAAATACAAACACGTACCTACCTAGCATTGCAATGTCAAATGTGTGATGCAACCACGAAATTCACTTGACGGAGCTTTCCTGGTAAACATCTGTTAAAATTACAAATGCTAAGACGTAGCCACCCAGCGTGACAATGTGAAATGTGTGATGCAACCAGGAAAGTGACTTAAATTTGGGTTTTTGGAGGCAAGGATAATTGGGGAAAATATTTTTTTAGAATCCACAAACATTCTTGTCTAATGCTAGATAAGTATTACCTCCCAAGAATGTAAATTCCTCAAAAACCTTGATCAAAATTAGAAATGCTAACATGGAGCTGGCTAGCTGGCGCAACCAGAAAATTGGCTTGCCATGCTATTTTAGAGTTCACTTGACCGCGCCAGCTCAATTAAAAAAAAAATTCGGGTCAAAAGTGGAAAATTGCTTTTAAAAGAATCCACGAATGCCCTGTTTTAACATCAGATATGTTAAACCACCCGAGAGCGTAAAATCCTCCAAAATGGCTGTTCGAGTTAGTAATGCTAACATGTAGCCACTTAGCATTATAAGATCACCTGTGTGACATGACCGGAGAATTAGCTTGACAGGACATTTCGCAGTTGGTTCCGAGTGCTTTCCACACAGCTTGTTGAAGCCAGCGAGTTAAGGATACAGGTGAAATTTTAGCATTGCAATTGATTTCATTCTTCATTGAAAAATGAAGTGAATCCACATTACGTCGTTTTGGTGTCATCCTGCAAACCTTGGTGAAGGTTTTAAAAATATGTCCTGATTTTTGCGTCTGTGTGCATGGGAAAGTGGCAGCTGCTCTGGCCAGGTCATTCCTGGTTTACATGCGGGACACCCCCCTCCAAAGAGGTCAAGGGAGGCTATGGGATGTATTAAAAATAACACGTAATTGCTTCTGCAGCCTTCGAAGTACTTCTGTCGCTAAATACGGCTCCTGTGCATGGATACGGTTGCAGACCAAAGTACTGGCCAAGTTGACTATGAGCTCGGTTCATCTTAATCTCAAAGGTGTTTGTGTGTCTGTGGTCTACAAAAACAACCCCAAACCCTACAAAACTCCTCCCTCAAATAAATGACATGCTCAAATCGTCTTAAGGCAAGGCAGGCAGATTTGTTTATAGAGCGCATTTCATACACAAGGTTACTCAATCTGCTTTACATGATTAAATGCACTACATTTAAAAGCAAAGAGGATTTTGTTTTTAATCAATGCCTCCCTCAAATATATGCCATCAAAGACAATTCAAAGTGCTTTACATGAACGCTTAAAAGCATTCCAGAAAGAGAAACAAAAGATTAAGACATGGGAAAAAAATCACAATAAAATCATCCGAAAGAATTAGATTTGATTGTTTAAAAGCAAGCATCGCCCATTTGTAAAGATAGCGTGGAAATGGGGATTAAAACAAGGGAATAAAGGACTGACGCATGAGAATGCTATGCGCAACAATCATGTTTCCAGCCCTGGTTGAAATGAAGTGTCAGTTTGGGCAGACTTCAGCTAGTCACGGAGTTTGTTTCACAGTTGAGGAGCAAAAGACTTTAATGCTGCTTCACTTTTGCTTGCTTCTGGTTCTGGGAACACACAAGAGACCCGTCTCAGAGAACCTGAGGGGTCTGGATGCTTCACCGGGTACGAGTACATCTGGCATGTATTTTGGCCCAAGACCATTTCGAGATTTATAGACCAGCTGCAAGATTTCAAACTCTATTTTTGACTCACTGGAAGCGAGTGTAGTGACTTGAAGACAGGTGCGATGTGGTCCAGTTTCTTGGTTTTTGTAAGGACTCTGGCGCCACCATTTTGGATCAACTGCCTGAGTGATTTTGTTGTCTTTTTTTAACCCCGGAGAACCCAAGAACCGTTTTTTTCTTTGGAAAATGATGAATTATACATTAAATGACTGCTGCCATGTTTTTTCAAAAATTCAATGCTTTAATCTTAATTTAGGATTAGGGCCAAATATGACCCTTTGGGAATTAAGGGTAGCATTTGAGTAGCAGGATTTATAGGGGTCAAATTTGACCCCGTGGGTTCTCCAGGGTTAAAGGTCACCTCTAAAGACAGCTTTACAGTCATGTCGTATACTGAAAATAAAAGTACGAACAAGTTTTTCTGTGTCTGGTTCAGACAGAAAGCCCTTAATTTGAGCTACGTTTTGCAGGTGGGAATAGGCAGAATAAGTCATGGCTTCGAAGTGGTTGTTAAAATTCAGGTTCAGAGTCAATAATTAAAGCCAAGATTTCTGCCTTGATATGGTCACCAATTAGTCCATTCCTGGTGTTCTCGGCGAAGGACAAAAAGACACCTCCGTCAAAGAGACAATGTGGCCAATTAGTTGCACGGCGTGTCATCCATTTATGACTGACGGCCCACTTCAAATAAACACCGTGCCCCAATTTCTCCCTTGTTTGGTTATCCCAGGGGTCGGCAACACGCGGCTCCAGAGCCGCATGCGGCTCTTTAGCGACATCTAGTGGCTCCCAACATTTATAAAAAATGTTTGAAAATGGAAAAAGAGTTTGATAGTAGGCTAATATAGCTCAAATAGATATAGATACATGTTGCAGCTCCGAAAAAGGAGAGCTGTGGCGTTGTTTTTTCCAAACGTACACTTTATTTATGCTTTTAACAGCCTAAACAAACACAGACACGTCTGCGTCCGACTCCGTGCCTTCTCTCTTCTCGTTCAACTCGAGAGGCGTTCAAAGACAGCCTCCGAAAAACGGAAATTCATGATCACTTCACTGACACTAAGAAAAGCGAAAATAATGCACCAAAACAAAAAATCAAGCGAGGAAATCACAAAACAAATTCTATGGGGGCGTTTGTGAACACACAACAAAGGAATGCGTAACATAAACAATTCTGAGACAGTCCACTCTCCTACATACATACAACATGTGTTTCCTTCATTGTAAGTTTTAGAGAAGGCTTTTATTTTTTTGCGGCTCCAGACATATTTGTTTTTTGATTTTTTTTGGTCCTATATGGCTCTTTCAACATTTTGGGTTGCAGACCCCTGGGTTATCCGTTCAAGACAAAAAAATGCCTCCCTCACCCACCACCACAGTCATGCAAAAGCACTTGCGTAAATGGATGGGCGGAGTCCAGCCCAAGTTTGGGTGAATTGATTACTTTTAAGACATGCCCCAATACGTGTGGCGCTATCATGCCACCTTAGTGTTCAAATCAAATGCACAAAAGTGCACCGCGCCACAAGTATGACTGCACCTGAAGGCGACGTGTGCAGAGTTGTTTGGGGTCAAGTTCAGGCTGTCGCACCGATTTTTTGGGGACGCGGCGTGACTCATCGTCCGCAGGGGAATTTGCCGCGAAAAGGGGCACGTAAGGACCAGCTTCCTGCCGCAAAAAGGGTTCCTGCAACGCAACGTGCACTGCCTCACTTTCTCCTCAGGGGCCGTGGACGCTTACGAACAAGTCTTGAGGGACAAACAAACAGATATTTTTGGTACGTTTTGTTTTTGCGTGCGAAACTGCTTGCGCGGTGTTGCGTATTCATTTATCATGCAACACATTCACCGCTCACTTGATTAGGTACACCGGCTGGCCTGCCCCATCTTGCTTAACTCATTCAGCAGTACCAGCCAATTCTAGGCCAAGTCTGAAAAGACGTTTAAAAACGTCTTTGGGAGTGAATGAGTTAAAGGCGGGATTTGTGAAATATTGGAAATGTGTGAAGCATCCAGGTGGCGTGTGTCCTGGATGCACGTTTTTGTTTCTGCGGACCACTGTTGAGCGGCTTGCTGCTGTGTCCTCATGTGGACAAAGTCAGTATTGCAGGATCAGGTCGCGGGGAGGATCAGGTCATTCCCTTCCCCGCGATTGGAAGCCGGAAACAGTATTGAGCGTATTCACACCGTGGTGCTGCTACATGGAGGCCCTATGTTCCGTTTTCAAGCTGTTGTGCAACATTGAATCCAAAAGCATTAAAATATGTACAGTATGTATACCGTGAGTGGAGTCGATGTATCCGTTTCTTGCAGATAAATAATTAAGCTGTGACCTGGATGTTGTTCTTGTTGGGGTCGCTTGATCCTTTTTTTTTTTCTAAGTGGTTCTACTATTTGAATGTATTCCTTAAAATGACCCATGTTTCTCTTCAAGATGTACAGTCGATTTTGTGAGTGCTCAAGTTTAAACAGTTGATCATTTTACTGTGTGTGCGTGTGTGTTGGCGTGTGTGTATATCTTGTGTCCGAAGTGGTGAAAGAAGAATAAAATCCTCGTGTCAAAAGGAATTTTGTTTAAGCCGTGTCTTTTTGTTTGGGTGTGAAATAAAGCCAACGATGAATATAGTTTGAACGTCACCGATGAATTTTTAGCGGCAAGTCGGCTGCTGCTCAACAAACAGCACACGCGCTGGATCGTGTCGGGCACAACCCAAGTCGACCCCGAAAGCAAACAAAACTCCTTAGGAGCTGTCGTAAAAAGCCCCAAAACATTTCCCGTAACCCACAATTGCTCACAATCAAATTAGAAAAAAAAACGTAGTTTTAGTGTGGCCCCGGAAGAGTTTTGACTAAATGGGATATGTACAGGGTTGTGCAACCCCGGTCCTCGAGGGCCCCGACCCAGCCTGTTTTCAATGCCGACTTCCTCCAACACACCTGATGCAAATGATCAGCTCATCAGAAGCCTCATAACAATCCTGATCATCATGGAGGAGGGAGACATCTAAAGCATGCTGGATAGGGGCCCAAGAGGACCGGAGATGGACACGCCTGCCCCTGCCTTCAAGCAACAGTAAGGATAAGGAATAATTTGGTCAGCCCATCCATCGCCGATAGATACAGTAGAAGTGTCCAAACAAACCTCAACTCACTAATGCAAACATAATTCCCTGGCACCCAGACACCACAATATGGTGCCAAAGCACTACTTTTGTCACAATAAAGCTCATCAACTCACTTCAAAATAATTCCTGAACACCAAGCTGCTGCACAATAATATTTTTAGGAGCCCAAGATGCCAAAAGATGGAGCCAAAGCACTACTTTTGTCCAAATGGGACTCAACTCACTTCAACATGCCGTATTGGCCCGAATATAAGACGGCCCTGATTATAAGACGACCCCCTCTTTTTAAAGACTCAAGTTTGAAAAAAGACTTTTTGAACACAAAATTAATTTTTATTCAGAAAATAATCACAGTACATCTGAAACAAATGATTATAACAATATATTTGAGAGAAAGAGCAAGTTATTTTACCTCATTCAAATCGAAAGTGCAATCACATTCGTAAATGAATGGCTTCTGGTTTTGGAAATGTAAATTACATCATAACTTCTCCTTCACTGCCGGTTAACCTGGCCGATCTTCGACCCACTTTTCTCCAGATTGTCACCACGTTTCTCCATTTTCTGTTGTCTCTTCTATTCTTTTTCTTCTCTTTTCCTTCTTACCGCTATTTTTTATTTTTCTTCTTCGTGCTACCGCTAGTTTTATTTTTATTCTTCGTAGCAGGGGTTCACTTTGGCCTGGGAAGTCAAGTTCAGCATTCGCTTCAATGATATCTGGCGCCATCTAGCGTCGCGAATGGGTATACAGTAATGTCTAGACCCCGAATATAAGACGACCCCCACTTTTTCAGTCTTATTTCAATACAAAAAACACCGTCTTATATTCGGGCCAACACGGTAGTTCCTTGGCACCCAGATCTTCCACAAGACATGACATTTGTCTGAATGAAGCCCCTAAACTCACTCTAACATAGTTTTTGGGCACAGAGACGCCGCACATTATATCAAAGAAAGAAAGTCCTTTGAGGCGGTCACCGCGGCAACCCCCCATAAATACTGAAATGTTTGCATTTTATTTAAACCACATGATGCATTTTTGTTTTGTAACAATTGTGTGTGGATTAAACTGCAGAAATGTGGAATGTTGGTCAGGGAATGTGGAAGGAGGAGGTCAATGTGTTAACTATCCCCAAATTTGGTAAGTTTGTTGTCAAAATTTGGGAGAGTCGAAATAGTTCCCAAAATGTCCAGAATGAGATGAACATTTTGAAGTTGGAATGGTTTAAATCGATCAAGAAATGTGGAAGAAGGAGGTAAAGATGGCAAATATCTCTTGAGTTTGGGAATATCATTATGAAAACGTGGAAAATAGTTCCGAAAAGGGAACAGACGAGTGTAAATTTAAAATGGGAAAGGTGAGGAACATTTTGGTTGAATCTCTTTTTCGAAGCTTCTCTTTGTGTGTTTTCAGGCATGCTGACACCTCCAAAAAAGCCCTCGGTCCACATATGAGAGGGAACATTTTTTCCAGCTACGCCGCCAGGCAATAAATACTTTTACTTTCTTTAAAAAGAAACAAAAATGAATAACCATAATGATACCTCCCAGTGAATTCTAGTGACTCACGTTAATGGAATATTTTACGTTTATTAAGTGTGTTTTAAAGTGTAACGCCTGCAAGCTGTTCAAAAGGAGCACTTAACTGTCTGACGCTAGCGTAGCTCATAATAGCCGCTCTAAAATGAAGGCACTCTTGATTTTTTTTTTCTATGCGTCACCTTCGTGGTTTTTTTTTTTTTTTAGTCCAAGTCTCTCGGAGCGAATCATAATCAAAAATCTTGTGCTTTCAGGGACAGAAACCTACAAAGAAAAAAAAAGATGGTGTTGGCGGAAGACATCTTAAAATGAGGTTTTACAGCCATTATTCATTCGTGCTGTTTTCATCCAATAAGGAGACCAGCCTCACTGACTAAACTTTTCGAATTTTACCCTGTTAAATTCAAACTTGGGCAATTCTGTCTTAACTTTTCACTGGTGTCATAACTACGACTAGCAGTGTGGGTCACTTGTTTTCATGAGTAGCCTGTTTAGACTTTATCTGTGTTCACGCTTAACTGAGGATCATTAAATTATGTTGGAATCCAGGATTGTTATAATTACTTTTCAAAACACACATGAACATAATCATTTACTGTATAGAAAAGGTCTAAAGCGTTCACAGAAAAGATTAAAGGGGGAAAAAAACGCCACATTAGCACAGATTAGCACTAGCAAACAGTGTTAGCTTTGTTAGCTTTGAATATGTGGCAAATGCTTGCTCTGTAAAATTAGCGATGCAGTGGAGACACTCTGGTCTCTCAGTAGATTGTAGAAAGACTTTCTGATTTGAATCTTAAGAAAAATACCGAATAGCTCCCCTTAAACCATGTTCCGTTGACATCTTTTAACCTTTTCAGCTGTTTCGAACCCTCGCTTATTGTTCAAGGGGAACAAAGGCAACCTGGGTCATTGATGTCATGGACGAATTGGCATTGTATGTGACACAAGTCTCCACCAAGGCATAAACATGCATACTGTTTCATTATTCATGACTTGCTGCAACCTGAAATGTAAATACAAGCGACTACTGAAGAATATTGAAGACGCTAACACGCTTAGAATAGCGTCGAAGTCCTCTAGGCGGTTTACGAAGGTTAAGCGAGCCCGGGGGCTGTTTAAGCCGCGCTTCTTCCGTCTGACTTTCCAAGTGTAGTCTTTGGCTGGAAGTGAGCAAACAATCATTTGAGTCTTAATAATGTCAGCAGACGCTTTCAAGAGGCCATTAGCCCGTTGATGACATCGAAATTGAACATGCAACATGAAGCCTTTTAGTCGCGCGTATAGGAGGAAACAAGTATGCAATCGAATGTGTACTTGAGGGATTAAAATGAGTCACCACCTCCATGTTTACTGTGTTAAATTTGCCGGGGTAGAATATTTTCTCTGAGGGAAGTTTTGTCCGGGTACTTCATTCCGAAAACTTGCATCTTAGGTTCAACGAGGCTCTAAATTGTCCATTGGTGTGAATGTGAGCATGAAAAGTCGTTTGTCTCTTTATGCCCTGTGATTGGCTGGCAACCAATGACAATGAATCATCTTTCAATGCCGCGACAACATTGAGTTTACACTTAAAGTGCTCCGAGTTAACCAAATGAAGGTTTTATGGCCACTACTGTCTTTCTGATGATTGTGATTTTTTTTTTCTTCATTTTTTTGAATGCAGTATATCTACTAAAAGTTCCAGATGGGCTCATTTCTAAGCATTTGGATGAAACGGGCTGCTTATCAACCCTGATATAAAAACATGTTTATTGCTGCGTTGAAAATGAGTTTAAAATGAAGTCTTTAAAATAAAACATCATGTTCTGCGCTTCAAGCACAAATACGCACATAAATAAATATAAACGTATTTTCGGGAGGGGTCTTCACATTATGAAACAATTGCTGTCATTTCCTGTCTGTGACTGCTTTCACGCCTGGCAGGCAAATTGAGTTGAATTTAAAAAGAAAAAAAGAAAAAGGGGACGCAAATAATACAACAGCTGCGGTTGGAAGGTGGCGTCAAGTTGGTCAGGGCCACGCGTGGCCTATTATGGAGCGGAAGAAGGCCGTTAGCGGGATGCGGTTCGGAGCGGGGAGAGGGGTCATTACATCGGGAACATGTTGTGACTGACATGACCCACAATATTTTTTGTATTTCTTGAATAAGCGACTAAGTAGGAGACAGGAATAATCTTTTTACTGGCTTAAGAAAAGGGAGAATTTGCAAAGAGCAGAAATACAGTATCCAAGGCTTCCTGACTAACATAACAGCTGCTCTCAGACTTCATACTAAAAATGATCCACCTCATAATATATACAGTCAAACCTCGGTTTTCGAACGTCTCGGTTCTCGAACAGTTCGGTTTTCGACCAAAAATTGCGATTTTTTCATGCCTCGGATGACGCACAAATTTCGGTTCTCGAACAAACTGAGCGCACTTGAATGCACCATTTGACTCCTCTCGCCTTCCTTACACGAGGAAGTGACGCTTCCTCGTGTTGCTTTCCATTGTGAGCAGACGTGTTCAGTAAACATTTTTATTTTAAAAAGAGCGTGGTTTCCGAACAATTTCGGTTTTCGAACAGCTTTCTGGAACGGATTATGGACGAAAACCGAGGTTTGACTGTAGCTGTTTTGGGGTTTTTTCCTGGCGTAGAAGAATTAGAAAGAGGAGAAATTGTAAAAGGCAAACACAGGAATGCAATATAGAGGGACACAGCAGCTTCTGCGACGATTATACTAAACACTAAGTTGCCTCCATCCATCCATTTTCTGAAACGCTTTATCCTCACAAGGGTCGCGGGGCATGCTGGAGCCTATCCCAGCTGTTTTCGGGCAGTAGGCGGGGGACGTACTGAACCGATTGCCAGCCAATTGCAGGTCACACAGAGACAAACAACCATTCGCGCTCACACTCACACCTAGGGACAATTTAGAGTGTTCAATCAGCCTGCCATACATGTTTTTGGAATGTGGGAGGAAACCGGAGTACCCGGAGAAAACCCACACAGGCACGGGGAGAACATGCCAACTCCACACAGGAAGGTCTGAGCTGGGATCGAACCCACGACCTCTGCACTGTGAGATCGACACGCTCACCACCGGACCACCCTGAGTTGTCTCATGATCACAAATATACAATTGTTTACAGTTGCACGCAATTGTTCACAATGTATGTTGTGTAACTAGGACACACGAAGCAACTTTTAAGGATACTTTTTGCAAGAAAGAGTAGAAATTGCATAGAGCAGAAGTGTGGAATACAACACGGGGTACAGAAATAACCTCGGGTAGGGAATCACATGCAGCTTCACCAAAGACATTTTGAAACCCAACAACCAGGAACCACCAAGAGACATCTTAATAGTTTTCCCTGCAATAAAAGAGTAGAAAGTGCATAAAGCAGACTGCTTTTTATTTTTCAAACTGACAGCTGCTGTCACAATGTCCAAAATGACCAGCTGAGCCACCTGCTGCTTCACCAAAAGATAATTATCCACTCCCACCAGGTCACCGCTATTGGCCCATCTCCTCATACAAACGTTGCCAGGGATGTCGGAGGGACGCTTCATCAATTAGCGTTCGTCCACCCGCCGAGCATGATTAATAGCACACTCCGTTAATCTGCTGTAGTCACAAAGGCATTTGCGAATACAATCATTTCCATTGTTCTTCTTTCAGCATCTACTCCGAATGCTAAAAACATCACGCCGACCACCACCACATCACTGCATCCATTCATATTCATTTATTTCAACTGTCATATCATTTTCTAATTAATCATATTTTTATATTGACTTCCACGTAATGTTTTAGCTTGTGAAGCTAAAGTAGTAAAATATTAGAAATGCATGTCTTGTCCAACTACAACCATTTGAAGTCTTCCATTGAATGTCATCTGCATGTGTGCCTAATGTTGTCCCATATTTAAGTCGGACTTTGTCTTGGCTTGTCTTCAGTTTGCCAACGCACAAGCACATTTCGAAACAGTGCAGGGGGGGGCTACGCACAATTGATTTCAGGTTGATGCTAATTGCAGTGTCAACGATATTGTCTAATTATCTCACTTGCGCATCTTGATGCAATTTTCTCAAAAGGTCAACACCAAGAAGACTAAGCGAGAGGAAAAGCGTTTCGGTTCGCGTACTCAGTCGTGGGAGGTAACCAAGTCCAACTACTTTCTTCTTTTACCACTCTGTGCACGTTAGTAACTGTACTTAAGAGGGTTCCGTTTATTACTTGAGTGCTTTACTCATTTTACTTCACGAGTCAAATCAGTACTTCTACTTGTTATATAAGTGTCTGTACTTCTACTGAAGTACAGTGTAAGTAACATAGTAAAGGTAAGAGAAGAGTAAAGCTGCGCAGGCCATGCTTCAAAACTGCAAATAAAACGCTTTCGTAATTGCAATCCTGGGGATCTGCTTCCCTCTAGTGGTCAGTAATGGCAATGCACTGGGGTCGACTCCAGCCCTGAATTGAAATGCGATTAATCAAAACATGTTATTTTAGAGGATAAAGCGGTTCGGAAAATGGATGGATGTTATTTTAGTTCAGCGAAATAGCTCACATTATTTCATCTTTTAAGATGAAAAAAACAAATCTCACTCCGTGTGTTTGGTAATTATTTAGATCCCATTCAAGTCAATGTTTAACATATACAGTATAAACAAATATACCGACCGCTCCTCTCTTAAATTTAGGATTTAAAACGTTTAAACTTCAAATAATTACATTGCGGTGGTCCAGTGGCTCGTGCATCAACAGCACAGTGCAGAGGTCGTGGGTTCGATCCCGGCTCCGGCCTTCCTGTGTGGAGTTTTCATGTACTCCCCAGGCCTGAGTGGGTTTTCTCCGGGTACTCCGGTTTCCTTACACATTCCAAAGACATGTATGGCAGGCTGATTGAACACTAAAAATTGTCCCTAGGTGTGAGTGTGAGTGTGGATGGTTGTTCGTCACTGTGTACAACCGGTTCAGTGACGAACACAGCTGGGATAGGCTCCAGCACCCTCCACGACCCTTGTAATCGGAAAATGAATGAATTATTACATTGCAAAATTATATTTTCTTAGATTAAAAATAAACCACAAAAGGGTGGCATGGTTGGTGATGGGTTAGCACATTCGCCTCACAGTGCAGAGGTGGCAGCTTCGATTCTGGGCCCCGGCCTGCATGTCTCCATGTTCTCCCCGTGCCTGTGTGGGTTTTCTCCAGGCACTTCGGTTTCCTCCCACATTTCAAAAACATGCACCGGAGGTTAATGGAACACTATATAATGTCCCTAGGTGTGATTGTAAGAATGAATGGTTGTTTGTCTCTGTGTGCCCTGCGAGTGGCAAGCAACCACCTGCGATCTTTGTGAGGATGAAGCGGTTCAGATTATGGATGGATGGTTACAAAAAAAGATCAACATTTTAATTTTCCAAGAGAAGTTGTATCAACTGTAAATATTTCAACGTAGTTCTTTCAGTTAAAATGACATTAATCATATGAGCGTTGCTGTAACAATATCACAAACGGTTCCCAATGTGCTGCGGTACAGTTGTACAATAACTGTTCAACTGAAACCTGTTTTTCTTCAATTCTTGAATTTTGTCATTTCATTGACCAGGAAGATGAACAGTACCTATACGTAAAGGATAAATGGGTTGTCACTTGCGCAGCATCTGTTACCTCATTTACCTCCTGATGACGCAGCATCAGGAGCAACTAAGGGTTCAGTTTCTTGCTCAAGGACACTTCGCCATGGTCACAATGCGGGGATTGACCCACCAGCCTCTAGGTCTGGAGACGACCACTCTATCAATGAGCCATCCCATCCCGTATGTCTGGTTGCAGAGTTTCAAGACATTTAGTGGGTATAAAACATGGGAAAATGTGTTCATATTTCAAGTTTTAATGACAACAATTCCTTTAGTAACACGAACTTAACTGTGCCCTCCACCAAACGGAAAATCTTTCAATGTCCGCACATGCAAGTGAGACATGCCGGCAGAGGCGACCGTGGGGCGTATTTGTAAAAAGTTCAGTCTGACTTGTGCGCCCTGGCGCTGAAGGGGCAGTATAGATGAAGGGAGACAGTTTTCTTCGAAAATTAAAATGGACGAAGTGCAAGAGGGCGGGGTGGGAGAGAAAAGGGGGGGCCGCGGTCTACTCCAGGACAACGGTGCCGCCCGCCGCCTGCAAAGCCGCTTTCAGTTTCTCCGCCTCGTCTTTGGAAACGTTTGCGCGGATCTCCTGAGGAAGAGACTCCACCAGCTTCTTGGCCTGGACGGGAAAAAAAAAAAAGAGAATTTCCATTCATGCACATGGAAACATGAAAAGCTATTTAATCAGACAGCAGATTTAATCGACCGATTTTTATTGTCGTCCTCATTTCTGCAGAGTGCTTTGAAATCCGCAGTAAATTTCGTGATCGCGAATTGCTGAGGGGAATATTTTACAATTAGAAGCTGCTGCATTCAGAATAAGTGTTGGCAAAAAAATTTACAAAGGCAATGTTCACTGAAATGAAACTCCCTGAAGCTTTGGCAGGAGTGTGAGACCTACCTGCACCAGGTTCAAGCCTTGGATGCAGTTCTTCACTTCCTTAATGAGCTTGACCTTCTCGGCCGTGTTGACTTCCGTTAGCTTGACAGTGAAATGAGTCTTCTCTTTCTTCACCGGCGCCTCCTCTTCCGCCGCCTGAACAAATTTTTTTTTTTTACTCAACTCCAGATGGCAAAGGAATTTTTTGCAGGTTTTTTTTTTAATAATGCTTCCAGTATATTACAAATTTGTAAATCAAAAGTGGACTTCAAAACACATTAAAAAGGGTAAAATAGCAAGCAATAAAGTAGTCAAGAAGCAAGGTTACGAACAACATCTTGGAGACTAAGCGCTAACTGTCATAAAGACTGTTACTTGCATTGAAGTTCAAAAAATATATATAAAATAAAAATAACCGGATTAAAAAAAAATGATACCTAAAGGGACAGTGTGTAAAAATGTGTTGATTTTCCAACGTTCATTATTTCAAAATGTTCTATCACATCAATGCATTTTTTAATGTAACTGTAGGTGAAGTCATGACGAATGATATTACATTGGCTACCTTGTTTCGCCGCCATCTTCCTGCTATGAATACCCGAAGGAGACAAACTTGGCGAACCTCAACATGACTTCAGTGTGTGTAACAAATGCGCTTACTCCGTCGCTTGGGGAGAAAAGTGGAAGTCGTTTGGGAGAGCAGAGTTGCACTTGTGCTGAAGAAATTGGTGGCACGCTTGCCAAATGTGGACTCTCTGAGGCTCCGGCGTGCACGTGCTTCAAAATGCTCGCTCACAGCTTAGGTCGTTGCATTGTATTAGCTCACCAGTAGATGGCACTACAGTATACACATTGTACCTTTTATTTAAATTACGTTACTTAGCTTTGTCCACCTTCTAATGGTTTTAAATGCACTTGCAAACCTTTTTTAAAGTGTTACTTCATACCACCCTTCATTTGTATTCATTTCAATATGTTATGTTTAAAATGTTTTCTCTTATTTATTTTGTATTCAAGTCAGTGATTCTTTTGCATACCACGAGAAAGAGCCCACACAATGCACTGAAGCACACTTTCTTGCCTTAAGACAGCAGTCAAAGTAATGACCGGCTGCCGTTTTGGTTCTCAACAGGCTCAGCGGCAAACTATTCTTACCTGAGGTCCGGGAGCAGCTGATGCAGACATCGTCCCCATCGGCATCATTCCAACATCCTTAATGTTCAACGTTTTCTGTGACAGGTGGAAAAGTACATTTAGAGAAAATACAAGGAGGGGAAAGGAAAGGGGTTGGTTGGGTGGGTAAGTCGGTAGTAGTTGTGGGCGATTATATGGTCAAGATTCGTCGTGGTGATAAATCTGAGGTCGATTACAGTGATCAGCATAATTGCTCAATCGGACATGGCAAAAATGTGCATGATAAAAGGTGAGCAGTCCACCTTCACCTGCACAAATTTTGTAAGCACGTTCAAGTCAATAGTAAAGAACATCACAAATTGTGTTTTTATTTTTTTGAGGTCATGTCACCTAGCCTGAGTAGGGAGACGGGTTTACCTTGAGGAGCTCATTGAGGTCCGACACTTCTAACAATGTGAGGCTGGCGATGTCGCTGACGAGCTGCTGGATTTTGGGAGCGTACTGCTTGGGGGCGCCGTCCAGCGACGGTGTGGCCAAGGCATCCGAGCGGACGGCAGTGCTTGTGTTGAGGAGTCGCAGCGCGCACCATGCCGGCGCCTGCTGCTGCTGTTGTCTGGGCAAAAATTATACGGCCACTTTAATTTACATACTTACAAAGAGTGAACCGCAAACAACTCGCCCTGAAAATGTCTAAAATTGCCTTTTTTTAAACTGTGGGTTTAAGCATTAGTATACCACAAGCACTGTGATCCCAAATAATAACATATTTTAAATGCATCTTACATTTCTCTCACTTCAACGGATTTTCTTGTCGACAATTGTTTTTTGTTTTTTTTTACCCGCAAATAGCTGGAGATAGGTTCTTCTGGGGATTCCTACAACAGCATAAAAGTTTCATGTACAACTAAAAATTTCACACAGAGTGTATGAATAGAGAGATAAAGATTCTATCTGGACATACACAGTACTTTTTGTAAAAAATTATTTTTGGGTGATGTGTGAGATTTTCTCCAATGTAAAATATGTGCATTACGGTAATCTGCCGCCAGCCAGCGAGCGGCGTTGGCCACCTTCAAAATAAAAGCACCTCAGTGGTTTGGATTTAAAATAATGTTATGAAATAATTTCTCAGCGGTAAGGCAACGATGAGCTCACCCGGGTATTATGAAAACTGTCTCAGAATAGCACCAAAAAGCTGGTCTGTAGTTGAGATTCGAAAAAAAGTTAGTTAACTCTACATCAATGATTAAAATTTCGCCATTTAAAAAAAGATTTTTCGTTATCGCGTAACCAGACCAGGTCTAGGGAACACTCAGCCACCCTAGGTATCCAACCACAGCACTTTCATTGGGATCAGATGTTGCATTTCGAAATAAAAGGCTTCTGAAATCTGACATTTTAAACTATACACTTGAATGTAAAACTGACTTGAGTTCAATTTTGCAAGCATGAGGCTGGCCTGACCGCAGTTTTTAAATGCATGCATGGACCTTCACGACTAATTTTAAAAATACTGGTCAATTTTCTATTTTAACAGTAGAAAAAAAAGAGCTTTTTAGTCACAACTGAACAAACCACGCGTTTACAACAACTGCCTTCACAACGGTGTCAGAACGTTCGCGAGCATCATTACACAAATGAGTGACCTTGACTGCCGACAATAAAATATGTTGAAACGAAAAACTAAATATGTGCAAAATGTAGTATGGTGTCTAAAACGTGTGTACAAATGGCACTTGACCTACACACAGCTATCAATGGAGAACGAAGAGACATTAGTACAACAAATGGCTAACAAGAGCTGACACTGTAGCTCAATAGCTAATGTAGAACCGACTTAAAACATTGTTAAGAAACACGAGGAACAATTGGTGATATTGTAAAGTCTATGCAGAGGCTGCACTGTCATCTGCCGGCCGTCTGTCCTTGACGAGCCGGTTGGATGCCGCGCGCCGCAGGAAGCGTGAGTGCAAACGTACCGGTGGAGGCTCACCGCAGCCCGCAGCGCCGTTCGAAGGCAGCGTCTGGTGCAGTACATGCTAAAAATGTGACCCGGAATCTTTAAGTGCCGGCGTTGCTCTTCGATGAGCGGCCTCGTTTGTCGAAAGCGAATCGCTGTTTTACACAAGCGACTCTACCTCAAAAGCACATGGCGCCCTCCCTCCACAATGAAGCTGACCTACCCGGCATGCATTGCGAACAACTACGGGTGCCCGCTTAGACCCTAGCAACCACATCGTGTTTATTATTCACTTTTTTGCGACTTCAAATTTAGCTTTTTTTCCATGTACAGTACAGTATTACATAAAAGTAACTGAAAATCAAAAACGTAAAATAGATCAAAAGCTGCGCATACTTATTAGCAATGTACACTAAAAATGCATCGTGTTGGATATTCTAAATGATCAAAATGAGGCAATTGAGACATTTTGGATGTGTTATTTTCTTTTAATGCAATGCCAAAGTATCGCACTGCAATGCCAAAGTATCGCACTGGGCCTCGGTGTCGGCAGATTTTCAACATCACGTGACTTTGACCGAGGTGCAGAAAAAATGTGATCGATACTTTCGAAATATAAAGATAAGTATAGAAGTAAAAAGATAGCTCTATTTCACAAAGACAATCTAGTGCTTCTTACAGGGGAAAAAAGCATGTTGCATTAAAACTACCCCGACAAGCATAATCTATCCAGTGTTTTTGGTAAATGTAACGAGTAATGTAAATGTAACCCGTTACTACCAACTCGCGAGTGCGATGTACCTTAGTGTGAGAAAAAAATATGGTTTAACTTTTCTTAATAAAAATACTCAATCAAAAGGTAAATGTAAGTTGCGTTCAAACTAAGTACAATTTATCCAAAAAGTTACCCAAGTAAATGTAACGTAGTGCGCTACAGCGCTAACTAACAAGTGGAAGGTAGTGAGGTACAAAGGGAATCAATCCTCTTAAACGGGTAATCTGCGACCCATCTGCCATCAACCACATCTCACCTCGGTCAACACGGCACACCCTCCATTATTATAATTCCTGATCTGGCTATATCCGAAGGTCGAACCCAGCAGAAGACACCTGAGGGGGTTCTCTTGGGCGTCATCCCTCCCGCATACCATGCTGCTGTCTCCTCAGGCGGAGAGGAACTGGGAGGAAGTGTGCTCGTTGCTTCAGGAGGCGCTGGAGGAGCAATCGCACCGGCAGCTCTTCGCCCTGGAGCTGGGATCCGGAACCGGGCAGCATGTCATCCGCTTCGCCCAGAAGATGCCCTTCGTCACCTGGCAGCCGTCCGACATCCAAGAGGAGGCTCGGCAGAGGTATGAAAACATGCCCAACTCCAGTGGTGGTTTTTGACATACATTATGCGCAGCCAACCGTTGAATATTTCAGCACCTGTTTGTATTTTGTGTGCTGCTAACATGTGACCTGTACCACCACGACAGCATCAGGGCATACATCGCCGCAACCAACGCGACGACAGTGCTGCCACCTGTGCACCTGGATGCCAGTGAGCCATGGGAGAAGTGGGCGGGGGTCTCTCGCGCTTCCTGTGATGTCATTGTTGCTATCAACCTACTCCAGTACAGCCCCTTCAAGACAGCACAGGTAGGCTCAAGATATACAATTTACACCTAGTGCAGCTTCAAGTAACTCACAAGTTCCAAAAACGCACATTGGGTTAATTCTCTGTTGCATCTGATGACCTACATGTTTACATTTCCAACAGGTTTAAACTTAGTGGATTTTTTATTTTTTATTTTTTTTTTACAAAGGGTGTTTTCAACGGGGCAGGTCAGATCATCAAACACAATGGCCTGTTGGTGACATACGGGGTATGTATGACACTTCTAAAAGCAGGTTTAAAATTGAAATTGATTTTTGTCGCACTTCATTTTCCAGGCGTACGCTATTAACGGCACTATTACGCCACGATGCAATGAACTCCTTCATGAAGAGCTGCGCAAAGTGTAAGTTTAGTTGTGCCTTGTTCCATCTTATTTGCATATTGGATGCATGTTTTTTTTTAAGCAGGGAAGAGAGCAACTTGGTGTGTATTGTAATTCATCCAGTATACTGTTTTTTAGGGCAAGTTGAAATACTGTATTGGCCCGAATATAAGACGGCCCTGATTATAAGACGACCCCCTCTTTTTCAAGACTCAAGTTTGAAAAAAGACTTTTTGAACACCAAATTAATTTTTATACTGAAAATAATTACAGTTCGTCTGAAACAAATGATTATAACAAGATATTTGAGAGAAAAAGCATGTTATTTTGCCTCATTCAAATCTTAATATCTGAACAGTGCAATCACATTCGTAAATGAATGGCTTCTGGTTTTTGAAATGTAAATTGCATCATAACTTCTCCTCAGCTGCCGGTTAACCTGGCCGATCTTCGACCCACTTTTCTCCAGATTGTCGCTATGTTTCTCCATTTTCTGTTATCTCTTCTATTATTTTCTTCTCTTTTCTTTCTTACTATTTTCTTATTTTTCTTCTTCGTGCTACCGCTATTTTTATTTTTATTCTTCGTGACAGGGGTTCACTTCGGCCTGGGGAGTCAAGTTCAGCATTCGCTTCAATGATATCTGGCGCCATCTAGCGTCGCGAATGGGTATAATGTCTAGACCCCGAATATAAGACGACACCCACTTTTTCAGTCTTATTTCAATGCAAAAAACACCGTCTTATATTCGGGCCAATACGGTACATTAAAAACATTTGGAAGAGGAAGAAATATTCTGACTTCATAATCATTCCCTGTCCTATTCAAAATATGCATTGAATTAATGATGAAATATTTTTTCATCTTGTATTAATTTCCTGTGACATTTAAAATGCACATTGATTAATTTACTAGAATATTTTAGTTTCTTTGGTGGCTACTTCAATTATTGTTCCAACAGATACCACGCATTAAAAATATATTAACATTAGCTTTTTTTTAATACCTCTTGGTTTTTTTTTTATGATTAATTCAGTGGTGAAATAGAACTCATGATTTTGCATGCATTAGTGAATTTCAAATAAAAAGATTTATAGGACAAGTGGAAAAGAAAATTGATTGATTCTGCTCAACAAAAATATAAACTAACATTGATGTTCCAGACAAAAGTGTACATGCTCGCCTCTAATTTGGAGCGTGCCATTAGACCCGCACAACCTAAAACAACTTCATTCAACTCTGATAACGATGTCATGTCCTGTTCCTCAGGAATCCTGAGTGGGGACTTCCAGACGTAGATGTCCTCCGACAGTTGGCCTATGAAAATGGGATGCGTATGGAGAGGATGGTTGGTCCCATTTAACCAAATTTTTGTGGAAAACGTTGACAAACACCATTATTCTATTTGTCACACAGGTGGAGATGGAAGAATGCTACAAATGTCTCATCTTCAGAAAAATATAACCATGTGTGTCATTGTACTCTTTATTGACCAGAAATAAAGGGATCATGACCCATGTGTTTTGTTCTCGAGCACAATGACATATTAAAAAAGCAAGTGGACAATAAGAAGATATTTATTAAATATAAATTTAAAATGACTTGTGAGCCAGACAGATGGCCTTGATGGAGTAAAGAAAAATCACAAAATTGCAGGAGGAGCTGACTGGTGACTGGCGATGGATTACATGCGGAGCAAATGTGTTTGGATCCGCCCTCTCCGCACATGGAAAAAATGCATTCCAGCAGATACTAATACTCTTGCTGTGAATACATTAGCGTTGACCAGGACTACTGCATATTTTTAGTGGATTCATTATTGCCATAAATTGTTTATTCCAATTTTACTTGCCTGATTTTGACTTGAGATCAATGCAGAGGGTCAAATGCTGCGTGATATTCCTGCTCCCTCTCTCACAAACTCCAAGTGAACCTCGCGCTCAGGAACATTGCCCATTTTATTTCATCATGCTTTATTTGAAGCATGATGAAAAAGAAAAACACAGTGAGGCCGACAATGCCAAATGAATTTAATGAGCGCAAATACACATAAAGTCCAGAAATTACATTACACAAAAAGATATATTCCCCATTGAGTTGTTGCCCCGAGTAATCCTATACCATCTCGTGGTGATTATTAGCAGGAACGAATTGTGACATCTAAGTGTTCTGCCCGCCACTTACTGACATGGGCATCCGCCAATACACGCTCAGATAAGTCCTTTGTGGGCAGAAGATAATACCAAAAGCAAACGAAGGAAGGAGACAAGCAAGACGACAGATATTTAGCCCCTTAATGGGTGTGAGCCAATGAGGTTTGTTTGCCTTTTAGTTGAATTGATTGTCTTCATAACTTTTGTCTTTCATTTATTGTTTTATAATCTATTTGTATTTAGGGACTTAGTGTCGTGTTTCATGCTCCATCCTGAGGGAGCTACATATGGATCGATATTCCGATTTCTTGGATGTAGTATTTTAAATGTTCTGTAAAGCGCTTTGTTAGAACTGCAGCGGGTGTGAAGGCTCGATATAAAGAAATCTGTATTGCAGTGAGGGCTGGGGTAGGGGAGGCACTGACTTTAATGAAATCATCCATTTTCAGGGCGAGAAATTACAGCTTGTAGCATCGCACGGCGATTTTTACTATAAAATGGTCAAAATAGATTAAGAACGACACCAAAATCATAATCGAGCGGACAAATATTAATACTTGTGATGACAGGGGAGGCACAGCCTCACCTGCCTCCCCTGACAGCACGCCACTGCTGTATTGTATAGATCAGTTTCACATGACGTATGCATACATCAAGTCTGGCTGCGCGCGCATCATGGAGGCAGAAAATACACGATTAACTGAATAAAATCGTGTGAATAATGCCGTCCTCATGCTGTGCCATGCGTTGTCAGAATAGAAAGAGCACACACAGAGATCTAGTCTTTTGTAGAAATCCTGCTGGGAAACAACCCTTACAGAAAAACCGGCAAAAGTTATGGTGATAAGGTTTACGACGTGAGAATTGGACTGAGGAGGCAATTAAGAATGCTCGTCTTTGCAGTGCTCACTTCATATCTGGTAAGTACTTGGGAATTAGATCTACCATGGCAAATTATATTCTGTTGTGAAAGCCCAGAATAATGTTCAATTAGTGAAAGTAACAAATGAGTGAAAATAATGAAGTATAGCATGAGTGCTTCAGAACACACAGGTGTGTGTGTGTGTGTGTGTTTAAATGATAAATATAAAGTGAGAATATATATATATAATTTAATGTTCAAATTTTACAGGAAAAGCATCCCTGGAGCATGGTAGTCCAGATTTCGTTCCAACTGTATTTCCATATTCAGTAGCTGTTTCACCAGGTGGACACGCAAAACTTGCAAGGTAAAAATGTAAAACCCAGCAGAATTATGGTTTGTCTTAAATATGAATTTATTACAACAGGAAGACTCAGGAGGCAGGCATGGTTGTCTTTCTTGCAAGAGAGAGTGCACTAAAACATGTCTCGGTTCAAAATGTCGGAGCAGCTCTCCAGCTGGCTCCGTCATGTAAACAGTTGCAGGTTACGGGGCAAATCTGAAGAGGCCGCGTTTGTTGCTTTGCATTTATTGGATGTCCCTAATACACGATCTTCTAATGGGTGTGTGGAGTACAGTATTTGAACATTTCCCAACAGTTTCAGTCGAGAAGACTTTCAATGAGAACACACAGTTCATTCCTGAGATGTCAGACGGCGCCTGCTGGAGGTCGGCGGTCCGAGAACGCAAAGTATAACTGCACTATTGGCGGAGTACTAGTTAACCGTAGATGTGCTCTTTATAATTTTATATTGCTCTGTTTTGATTCCCTGAAAAAGGCTGTTAAAGGAGCGCTTGTGTGACAAAAGAATTTTTTTCACTGTAATTGATGGACAGTTATATTGTGTGACAGATTATGTGCTCCAAGTGTGGCTAACTGCTCCAAGTGAAAAATGTTTATGTAAAATTGAAAATGTTGTTTCAATAAATATTTGCATTTTGCAGAAAGAAAACTAATCCACTATTCTATGTTGATGAGAGCATTAAAATGAGAAAAAAAATAGGACAAAAAGAAATCAAAGGAAATTTAGAATAGATAAAAATGTGTGATCAATTGTGATTAATTATGAGTTATTGAATTGAATTCGGGCGGCCCGGTAGTCCAGTGGTTAGCACGTCGGCTTCACAGTGCAGAGGTACTGGGTTCGATTCCAGCGTCCCTGTGTGGAGTTTGCATGTTCTCCCTGGGCCTGCGTGGGTTTTCTCCGGGTGCTCCTTTCTTCTCATCGTCGGCTCCTCAATCCATGCATCCATCCAATCCATGCAGACTGTCCATCAGCACCTGCCTTTTCGCTGAACAAAGCAGGGCTGTGAAAATGCTGCCTACTTCAGGCGCAAGACGCATGTTTGTTTCATAATTTTGCTGCTGTAAATTGAATGATCCGCAGGTTTTATCTTTCCCAGTAACTCTGGGGCGGATGTAGAACTAACCAACGAGCCCCAGAACCGCCAGAGAGAGCAGCAGCACGGCAATGGAAGTCCCAGGTGTAATTCCTGTCAGAAGAGCAGAAGGTTCAACATTTTTTTGCACAATAAGCAACAGGGTACAGTGAACCCCAGTTCATCATGGGGGATAGATGCATTTTTTTGACAACAACAACAACAAAAATTAAAAACATACATTATCGTTTTGGAAAACTCCAAACTATGCGTTTACAAAAACATGTTCGCTTTGTCTGAGTGTTGCCAAGGTGCGGACACAAATGAGGTGAATGTGAAGGGGTCGGAGGGTGGGGGGCATTCAAGCAGTATGCGCTGATTGTGTACTTTCAGTGTACACTTACCATTAGATTGGAGAACATTTGACATTGTACTGCAGTCAACTGCGAATGAAAAACACAACGACAGACGTAAGAAATCGAGATTGTCCTTTTATTTAACATGCTGATAGAATATTTCTTTTCTTAATATTTCTGGGCCTACTTTGAAAACGGTTTGTTCTGCTCACCAAGCTACAGACGGTCACGCCAGAGTGTCTCGTGTATGTCTGTTTTCAGGGAACTGCGCTGTTTATTATTACAACCAGTCTACCCCATTCTACATACAGGCACTTTGTTGTATTTAGGGATGTTCACACGGCACACATTTGCATCGGTGCTGCACTGATGTATTTTGTTGCGATATATCTTACACTGGTGTGAATTTTGTGGAGCGTTCACACATATAAAGCTGCTTACTAAAGAGAAGCGTGTTAACCCTGGTGCAGCCCCACTTGCGTTCACACGGCAGTTTCTGTGGCCGTGCAATACGATAGTAATAAGGAAATAAAACATGCGCATGCGTAAAGTGTGCTGTATTTTCCGCACTAAAAGGTGCACTGGATGATGAGGCGCACCTTCAATGAACGGCCTATATTTAAAAAATTTTCATATTCAGTCAAACCTCGGTTTTCGAACGTCTCTGTTCTCGTCCAATTCAGTTTTCGACCAAAAATGTCAAGTTTTTTTTATGCCTCGGATGACGAACAAATTTTGGTTCTCTAACCAAATGAGCGCACTTGAATGCACCATTTGACTCGTCCCGCCTTCCTTACGCGAGGAAGTGACACTTCCTCGTGTTGCTTTCTATTGTGAGCAGACGTGTTCGGTAAATATTTTTATTTTAAAAAGAGTGTGGTTTCGGTTTTCGAACAATTTGGGTTTTCGAACAGCCTTCTGGAACGGAATATGGACGGAAACCGAGGTTTGACTGTATTGCACGCACTGGACTATAAGGCGCAATCTACAATGCATCCACTAGTGACTAGATGGAGCTACGTCTTTGTCCGTCTCCGTGCCTTCTGTTCTTAGACTCGAGAGGCGTTCATGACCGCCTCCAAAAAAGTGAATTAACGATTACTTCAATGAAACTACCAAAATTGAAAATACAGTCATGCATCAAAACAGAAAATCACAAAATAAATTCATCTAGCTTTCTGCATCACAATGGAAATATGCATATAATTGACATTAATTAATACCTTTATTTTAACAATACGTTTAATAAATAATTTAATTAACGATGATTTCACTATGTATTATTATCGTCATCATTATTCATGATTTTTAAACGTAAGAAACCATACAACACAAACATATCAAGTCGAATCGAACAAAAGAACTACAAGTCCCAACGGTCAAACCCGGAAGTGGAGCGCCGGGTTTTACTTCGTTTAACATTACAGTGCAGCCGGACAAACACGACAACTATGCAAAACCGAGCTAAAAGAAAGACACCACTGTTCTAGCAACACGTTAGCCATCGCTGTTAAAACTGCCGATTGCGAACGGTAACTGACTGATTGCATAGCGATGCGGCGAACAAAGCACGACGGACACATTGCAAAGCAGACAAACAAGGGCAACCGATCATGATTGAATCGAAAAGGTAACTTTACAGAGCTGGTAAAGAAAAGTGGACAAACACGTTGCTTACCATTGGGCCATGCCGACGACGAAATGAGTGTATTCACTAACGAAACAAACAAAAATGCCGCTTTTTATACGTCAAACGAACTATCACCTGTCAATGAGAAGCCCCGCCCCTCTTAGAGCGCCAGATGAATCCAACACAGGTACAGGATGGTGTATCGGTCAGAATACAGGAGGCAGGGATCTTGAGGTAAGGCTCTTTAATAGGTGGTAGCAGGCAGGTTTGGGAGATGGGAGACAGATGGTCATGACTCAAGGTGGGTTTGGAGACGGAATACAGAAGGTAATGGTCAGAGGTGGAAGGCGGGGGCAAAGGGCAAGGGCAGAAGGTACAGATGCAGATGGTGATTATAGGAAGGTGCAGAAATGCAGATGCAGAGTTTTGCGGTCATGAACTCTGCGAACTTTACGAGCTTAAAGGGAACGACCTTGAGCGAGGACACCACGACACCACAAACCTGCGCGCTCTTCCTGACTACTAAACTGCTCATGCGCAAGGAACGCAGCGTCATCACATGCAGTTTAACAATCACACAACGGGAGGGTGCACTGCAACACAAGGCAAATTACAACTTATAATACTTCAACAATGTCAATGTCTCTGAGCCTTTGATACAAATAAAGAGTGCGTTTTTAAAAAACAACACCACAGCTCTCCTTTTTTCGGAGCTGCAACAAAAACTTTAATAAAGCAGCGACACAGTTCACTGAACCAACAGCAAGTTATAACACTGTAAGCATGTCTCCAGCAAAGAGCCATCTTGGGGTCGACATATTACCATCATGCCCATACACAAGGCGCACCGGCTTTTAAGGCGCGCCCGTGAGCTTTTAAAAAATGGAAGACTTTTAGGTGCGCCTTATAGTGTGGAAAATACGGTACTTCCTTTTCCCCGCCTTGTTTGTGACATATCGAAAAACCATGGTTTATACTTCTCCAGACAAATCAATGCTGTGGTCTATCAGACACCGTAAAAGGATGAGAGAAAGGAAAGTGCAAAATACCCGGGATGCAAGTTATGCAATACCCGTATGTAATCAACTCTTCTCACGCGTAGCGAGTCTACCCCTGTAGCGTTCACACGTCCCATTTTATATCGGTGCTGCCTCGCAAAGTAGCATTTACTCCGGAGTAAATTTTTAAACCACCTCCTGAGCAGGGTTAAATTTGCTCCGGTTTAAGCTATTTTCAGGGGCTACAACGGTATAACTTTGTACGCATGAACACTCTACGGGGGGGGCAGCCTCGGTGCTACATTGGAGTAAAAGTTGCCGTGTGAACACCCCTTTTGTTTCCAGGGAGCTAGGATGAATTCTCTAACACGCATTAAAAAAATAAATAATAAATAAATCACCCAATTTTGAGGGGGGTGGGAGGGGGTATTATAAATAGATATAAGGAGGGGGGGGGGCATTTGGTACATTGTGTAGATGTTTACCGATACTAGTGGTTGTGAAAAACATGTACCGTACTTTTATTCCAATATTTGTAATGTCAGTTACGATCCATCCATGATCTGAACCGCTTATAAGGATTCCGAACGTGCTGGAAGACAGCTGGGATAGGTCCCTGCTGTCTTGGGGCAGTAGGCAGGGTACACCCTGACCTGGTTGCCAGCCTATCGCAGGTCATCGCGCACCTCGACGAGCAATTTATATTAAAACAAGCTCCGGCAAACTTGCGACCGGAGTAGAGAAAAGTGGTATGAAAAATGGATTAATAGCTCATGAAGCTAATTTTTGCTACTCACTGTGAAAGTGCATCGGAGGTGCTGCTTTTTTGATATGTTAGCATCTTCTCAGGATCACGAGAGACAATAAGTGAACTCCGTTTATGAACAAACCACAGCTACTGTATCGCCGTAGCTGATGCCAGAACACAACATAGCCTTAAGTTATAAAAATCGCACACACTTCCCTTTTGCTTGCTAGTTCTCTCGTCTTTTTCCCGCTCCCACCCAGTGATGCGTTCAAGAACTCGGAAATAAGAGCACTTACGGTTTGCAACCTGACACCGAGGTTCATCACAACCGCTCAACAGCAACACACATGCAACATACACTCGTATAACTCATACTATGGCATCCGTTTGATGGTTTCTTATTTCTGTGAGCGTCTACCGCTCATTTTAGGGTGTGACAGTTTAAAAAAAAGTATAATTACATCATTAATATTGTTTGTGTCAGTATTCACTTCTTTTTTTTTTAACCTTTGCTGTTGCTGCTGCTGGCAAATGTGTGTCGGCAGCTCGGACGCGATGCTACCGCTTAAGCTAAAAAAATTTTTTTAAAAAGGCTTCTTTTTTTCCATGTGGCCCAAATGACCAGGCAATAGTGACTCTGGCTCAGGCCTGTTGTCCAAAGTTGCCGTGACACATAAATGATGTGTATTGTGCACTTAAGAGCCCCAAATGAAACCACATCTTTATTGTGACTACTGCAAGAGTCCTTTGGGTTTTTTGTTTTTTTTAAGAGTGTCAATTCATTTTGAGAAATGAGACTATTTCCAATCAGAAAATCATACTTTTGTGTTAACATTTAGGGGAGTACTCACACCTGCACTGGTCCATTTCAAAAGGACCAGAGCACACACTTCTGCATGTGTTTCCGGGAGCTTTTTGATTTGGTTTGTTCAGTCGACCGCAATCTACAGGTGATGACACCGCAGTGTTGCACATTTGTTTTTTAATTTTTTTTTTTACAGGAATGGAGGAGTTGAACAATAATGACAATAAGGCTTACCATGGCATTGGACAACTTGTTCATGATCCTAAGCAGAAAGACCAACAGAAATATGTCACTTAGTTTAGCATGTCATCAGGAAAAATGTGAACACGGCGTTGCTGGTGCAGTTATGACATTTTCTCACCTCTCTGTGGCAGTTTCGTTTGCGATTGATTTTCTCCAAACACATGCTGAGCTGAAGATAGGTGTCGTTCCACCCATGGATTACAATGTCACGTATGGACATTTGTTTGTGGTTAGCCAGCACAAAACTCTAAAAAGCACAGACACACGATCATTTGGAAGCTGCCTGAGCGCTTTCTCCACTTGGATGGCTGGCTATATATACTAGCCTACCAACTGCTAGCATGCAAGCGTTTCACCAACTCTCATTCAAAGTAGGACCTGGCGACTGAGGGTGATGCATTATTAATCTGCCTCAGAGCTTTCTCTATTCGGATTGCTCTATTTTCACATTTTATTGATTCTCATTAGAAATAATAATCGACTATAGAGCATGATGTGATGTCAAAATCTGATCAAGCTTCCAAAGCACTTTCTCTACTCAGGTTGCTACCTAGCTATGTGTGCTCCTGGTACCTGCTAGCATGTCAGCCTTTGATCATTTATCATAAATGGCACCCAACTGTCATGGAAAGATGTAACATTCTTATTGAGGTGTCTTGGCTGCCTTTCTGTACTCCGATTGTGTTATGTTAGCATACGGACTGATCGGATGTTAGCATTTGATCAACTCTCATTTGAAATGGTACATTCTGGATCACACCTGGATCCCATCCCCTGGTTTGACAGTATTAGCACAGTGAAAGAAAAAGTAACTAGCAAGATAACACCAATACCCACCGTCCCATTGATCCATTGATAAGGAGCGCAAGGCGGGTTTTCATCGCCGATGATTTGTAAGGTGCACCTTTTGGAATCAGACGTGACTTTGCAGAAGGGACCAGTCGAGTGGCCGAAGCACACAAGAACAACTAGCAGACAAGAGAAAACAAAAACAGACAAAATATTTGAACATAGTCTCTCTCACACAGACTAAAGACTCATGCTCACACTCGCCCTATTCTGCTCCAGACAGATGTCTAGCACGCTGTTAAAACACAAGAGCAGAGATGGGCAACTGGTAACTGAATGCCACCCCCACCCCAAAAAAAAATGTATAGTATTTTTTTTCTATTTTTTTAAACACACCTAAAAAAAATTCCATGTTTGCCACAAAAAAAACGGAGATGAAATGCGGATAAAAATCCAGGGGGGGGGGGGAAAGGAAAAATTCAAAACATGATAAAAAAAAACATTGGGGGGAATCTGTGAATCTCTGGGTGTTGAACTAAATATACATGGGTCAATTGTAATGTGAAGTTGTAATATCAGCATCACAAGATGACAGACATGTCTTCGCGTTTTAGTTACGCTTACGCTCAACTCAATTCAACTGTATTTATAGAGCACTTTAAACCCCTGGAGAACCCACGGGGTCAAATTTGGCCCCTCTAAATTCTGCTACTCAAATGCTACCCTTAAATCCCAAAGAGTCAAATTTGGCCCTAATCCTAAATTAGGATTAAAGCATTGATTATCTGAAAAAACATATTTTGGTGTTCAGTGAACATGAAGCAGTCATTTAATGTATAATTCATCATTTTCCAAAGAAGAAAAGGGTTCTTGGGTTCTTCAGGGTTTTAAAACAGCCAGCGCTGTGTACAAAGTGCTGTACATGGAGCAGCTATCATATTTACAACAATAAAGCAATAAATCAATAACAAAGACAATAGAAAGCACCAAACACGAAAACTAAGATCAACTCTGAGTCATATGGCAAAGAATACAAGTTTTGAGGAAGGGCATATCTTTATTTTTAGGGGCAATCAGCTAACCCGTTATTTCACAAACTGTTTGTCAAATTTTCACTTTCCTACCGGTATCACAGGTAGGAAAATGAAAAAAATGAAGCACACAAAGAAAATTTTAATTTAGAAAATATAAAACTTTATAACTTTATTTTCGAAGACAACACTGAGAACAGAGCTAATGATCATATGGGTCACCTGCACAGGGTTTAGAAAAATCTGGTTTCACTAACAGTAGTACTGCTTGCCCATCTTAGCAGTTTCCAGTATACCTGAACATCTGAAATGCATGTCAGAAGTCTAAATCCCAAATGGTACAACCCTATTATTTTCCCTCACACCACCTTCAATGATCAGACATGTTTTATAATAACAAATATGAAACTGATATGACAATTAGGGAATAGCAGACAGTGACTTAGTTTTCTCCTCAATCTCTTTTGCAAGTTCTTGGAGATCAATTTTCTTCTGTTTTGCTGTGTGCCTCAATGTATTTGATTTGACCAGGAGGCCATGACAATTTTTACCTCTCACGGAGATGCCCTTCTTGCACACTATGCAGTAGGCCGACGTATTATCGCCAGCAATTTTTCTGACCCATTCACGGAACTCCGGCTTGTCCAGCCACGCCACTTGAAAATAACATTGTTCCGGAATATTTGTAGCGACGCCACTCGAGCGAAGTGCGCCTCAGCAGTCGAAAGTCCGCTGCTCTCTACATGTACGCGCACAAACCTGCGGAGTGTGCGTCACCACGGGTGTAGTGGGCGTGGTACGCGGGGGTACGCCGTCCACCCACTTCTCCCGACGCCACATTCAATTTTTATTTCGGTTTTAGCCCTGCACTGTCTGCGGGTTATTGAAATGTTTGTTGATCATTGTTCTAATGCGAGTTATGCTTAATAACGACCTATGATTGCTGTTAGAACATCCCAGAAATCGCGTACACCCACTTAAAAAATCCCCACTACACCACTGTGCGTCACCTATTAAGGGGTGTTCACACGGCAGTTTCTGCAGCAGTGCAAAACGATAGAAAACAAAAAGCTGTCGTGTTGGTTCTTTGTAAAACATACACAACTCAAGCAACTACTGTACAGGCACGTCCTTTTCCTTCTCGGTCTCCGAGTAAAGAAGCAGGAAGTAGTTTTAGTTACGGGAGTTCAACTTACACATATAATGCGCCAAACAGAAAATCAAGAGAGGAAATCACAAAATAAATTCAAACAACTCCGAGACAGTCCAGTCCCCTACAAAAGGAAATATGATGTTTGGGGACTATCCCCGCCCGTTCTAGTTGAGATGCTATAACCCACTACTCTTGGGCCAGGAGGCAATGTGCCGCTCGCTACTGTTATTGCCAGATGCCATTCTATAATCTACTAAAGCACCAGTCAAACGCCATCATGTCTGTGATTGATTTTAGAAGCTTTCCCTGAAAATTAAGGACAATTAAGATAATTTTACAACTTTTTAAATCAGGGGTGTCAAACATACAACAATAGTTACGCTATAGTTACGGGTCGCGATGGCACCGGCGGGGAGAGGTCCCCGCGCCGGCCGCGGCCCGGCCTGGACTAAGTTTCGTAGACTAGGCGGACGGCGCGCGTCGACGGGCGCGCGGACGCGCGGGGTCGTCGGGGTGGGCGGTCGGGGGAACGCAGACGGGCGCCTGACCGGGGGTGAGGGAATGAAAACATTCTTGGCAAATGCTTTCTCGCGTCCCGAGATCCAACTACGAGCTTTTTAACTGCAGCAACTTTAAGATACGCTATTGCAGCAGGAATTACCGCGGCTGCTGGCACCAGACTTGCCCTCCAATGGTTCCTCGCCAAAGGGTTTAGAGTTTGCTCATTCCAATTACAGGGCCTCGAAAGGCTTGGTAGAGGGGTATCTACCAAGCCCCTCGCCCCTCCCCTTTTTCTTCCCCTCCCCCTTTCTGACCACGGCAGCTGAGTCCCTGCCAAACCTTGCATCAGACACGTGAAAAAGAGAGAGCGAGTGTTCTTGTGCTTCTTTCGACCAATACAAAGGAAAGCCATATTATTTTGGTTATTTATTGCAAAGTCTGGTATAATTTTAATGGTCCGTGTTGTGTTTAATAAAACGCGTGGAGTCGGACTTTGTGCTCACTGTCGTTTATTGTCAGTAGCCACCTTTTATATCAATCCTTTGGCAACCGCCCACTTTACGGCCGTGACGTCACGCCGTCGTAACATAACCCTGTGGCTGTGGTTATATGCCACATTCACCCCCCCCCTTTTATAAAAGTGCAAAAACATTCAAACATATTAATGGTGCACAACTTCAAAGCCAGAACATGGCCAACCTATCTGGGTAAACAGGGTAGACTACCCATTTACCCGCATAGCCATGTGGTTTATTCTGCCACATAATCAGACTATGTAGTCCCTGAGATACAGGGGCTGCCGACGAGCCCGAACAGGGCGGAGCCTCGGTCCGAGGGCGTCAGCCGGCACTTCGAGTTCGGGTGGGATTCCTGGGGCTACCGGAGGGAGATCCCAGTCCCCGGCAGTGTGGCGCGGATCAGCCGCCGCGGCGAGTTCTTGTGCTGATGGTGGGTTGACGCGCCTTAGGCGACTGGCATGCCAACGGGAGCCGTCAGCAAGGAGGAAGGTAGCTGGGCCCAATTGTGCCATTATCTGTTGGGGTGAGGACCAGAAGGATAGCAGCTTGTGGGACCGATGCGGCCGGCGGATACGGACCCAGTCCAACACCTTGAGTGTGTGTCCTCTCACCCGATGTGCCCTGTCGTAGCGGTGCTTCATCCGGCGTTGCGCCTCTGCCACCATGTCGCCGACAGAGGGTCCTGCTGCTGGAGGGCCTGGAGGATCCCTGCTGGGCGGCCGTAGTCGATTTATTTATTTATTTATTTATTTATTTATTTATTTTTTTTTTTTTTACGATGGCGCCGCGCGAGTGGCTGCCTCTCCAGCAGCGCATATCCCCGTTTGAGTTTCTTTTCGTCTCGTTATTTTATTTATTATCTTTTCCCATTTTGGTTTGTGTGGTTTTGTTCCCCAAAACTACGGCGGGGAGATGGGCACCTTCATTTCTGCTCATCTCCCTTATTTTCTCGTATTTTTTCACATATCCTGTGAACGGGGATCGCACACGCGATCCCATTGTTTACAGTAGGGACCAGCTTTTAGCATTGCGGGCTAACAGCGGGCTACTGGCCGGCGAAAAACCGGACGTCCCCCGCGAGTTAAAGAGGAGGAAACGAGGATGTCGGGCCGGGAAGGAGCGCCGCAGAAGGAGGCGAAGATACAGACATGTCCTCCCGTCCGTCATCATGGGGAATGTAAGATCGCTCCCTAATAAGATGGACGAGCTAGCGGCGCTAACGCGACATCAAAGGGAGTACCGCGAGGCGAGTCTGCTGCTACTCACGGAGTCGTGGCTAACAACGATCACTCCGGACACACTCGCCGAGTTGGAAGGCTTCCAACTCGTACGTGCGGATAGAAACGCGGGGAGTGGTAAGAGGAAAGGAGGGGGACTTGCTGTTTTTGTTAATGACAAATGGTGCAATCCTGGGCACATCACCATCAAAGAGAAACTCTGCAGTCGGGACATTGAGCTGCTAGCCATTAGCCTCAGGCCCTACTATCTCCCACGGGAATTTTCACACGTCATAGCTGTGACGGTGTACATCCCCCCGTCGGCCAATGGTGATGCAGCATGTGATGCCCTGATGACTGTCGTGAACAGGCTGCAAACACAGTCCCCCAACGCCCTGCTGATCATCTCTGGGGACTTCAACCATGTCTCTCTGTCGTCCTCCCTACCAACCTTCACTCAGTACGTATCCTGCACCACCAGAGACAATAAGATTTTGGACTTGTTTTTTGCCAACACCAAGGAGGCATACACACCCTATCCCCTGCCCCCTCTTGGAAGAGCGGACCACAACATGGTGTATCTCCAGCCTGTGTACAAACCCCTGGTGCACAGGCAGCCAGCTGTGACCCGCATGGTCAGGAGATGGTCCACAGAGGCCGAAGAGGCTCTGAGGGACTGCTTCGACTCAACCAGGTGGGAGCTCTTCAGTGAGATTCATGGGGAAGATATTGATTCACTTACTGACGCCATCACGGACTATATTAACTTTTGTGAGCAAAACACCGTACCAACCAGGACTGTACGGTGTTTTTCGAACAACAAACCATGGATTACTCCCGACATAAAGGCCCTTCTGAAGGAGAAGAAGAGGGCTTTTGTGTCGAGAAACAGAGAGGAGCTGAAGGCCGTGCAGATCCAACTGAGGAGAAGCATCAGGGAGGGGAAAAAGGCCTACAGGTTAAAAATGGAGGATCAGCTACAGGCCAGTAATGTTACTGGTGTCTGGAGGGGCCTGAAAACCATCTCAGGCCACAAAAGCCCAAGGACAGAGACTGTGAGGGACAAGGATTGGGCGGATGATCTAAACCGGTTTTTCAACCGGTTTGACCAGACGTCTGTCCCTCCCCCCCACCACCACCCCCTGCAGCTGCACCCACTCCCACTGTGGACTTCACCTCCCTCCCCTCCTCCTACGACCAGCTTCCAACAACGATCACCTGGCCTCTCAACCGACACTACACCCCCAAACCCAAGTCTGTCTCCTGGTTCATGCCTGTCTTTTACGACAGCGCAGGTGAGGAACCAACTGAGGAGGATAAAGGTGAGGAAGGCAGCAGGTCCAGACAACATCAGTTCCCGGCTCCTCAGGACCTGCTCTGACCAGTTGTGTGACATTGTCCAGCTCATGTTCAACCTGAGCCTGAAGCTGGGCAGAGTTCCACAGCTGTGGAAAACTTCGTGCCTGGTCCCAGTGCCCAAGACCCCCCATCCGAAGGAGCTCAACAGCTACAGACCGGTGGCGCTGACGTCTCACCTGATGAAGACGCTGGAGAGACTTGTCCTCGACTACCTGCGACCGCTGGTGAGCTCATCACTGGACCCACTGCAGTTTGCCTACCAGCCCGGCATCGGTGTGGAGGACGCCATCATCTATCTCCTCCACTCGGCGCTGTTACACCTGGAGAATGCTGGGAGCACTGTGAGGATCATGTTCTTTGATTTCTCCAGTGCCTTCAACACCATCCAGCCCAACCTACTGGAGGATAAACTGCAGCACGCCGGAGTGGAGCACCACCTCACATCATGGATTACGGATTACCTCACAAACCGACCACAGTATGTGAGGGCACAGGGCTGTGAGTCGGACAGGCTTCTCTGCAGCACTGGGGCGCCGCAGGGGACTGTCCTGGCTCCATTCCTGTTCACCCTCTACACCTCGGACTTCAGATACACCACTTCAACCTGCCACCTTCAAAAGTTCTCTGACGACTCTGCGATTGTCGGCCTCATTACAGAGGGAGATGATCGGGAGTACAAGAGACTGACGGGGGACTTCGTGGACTGGTGCCAGCAGAATCACCTCCAGATCAATCCTGGAAAAACTAAGGAGCTGGTGGTGGATTTCTGCAGGAAACAGTCATCACCTGCACCGATGAACATCAAGGGTACGGACATAGAGAGGGTGACCTCCTACAAGTACCTGGGTGTTCATCTCAACAATAAACTTGACTGGTCAACCAACTCAGACGCCCTGATCAGGAAGGGACAGAGCCGCCTCTTCCTACTCAGGAAACTAAGGTCTTTTGGGGTTCAGGGGTCTCTCCTTAAGACCTTCTATGACTCTGTGGTGGCCTCGGCCATCCACTATGGCATTGTCTGCTGGTCAGGCAGCATCTCGGCCCGGGACAGAAACAGACTGGAGCGACTGGTCAGGAGGGCCAGTTCTGTCCTGGGCTGCTCCCTGGACACTGTGGAGGAGGTGGGCAGCAGGAGGATGCTATCAAAACTAAAAGCTATGATGGACAGTCCCTCCCACCCCCTCCAGCCCACCCTGACAGCACTGGGCAGCTCCTTCAGCCAGAGACTACTACACCCGCGCTGCAAGAAGGAGCGATATCGCCGCTCATTCTTACCGACTGCTGTCAGGCTGCTCAATAAACACACATGAAAGAAAAAAACGGACTCAACCCATCCATACATTGTAAATAGCACAGCCACCTTATATTTTGTATTTTGTATTTTTTTATCTTGCATTCTGTACTGTGTACAGCTCTATTTTGTTCTGGAACATTTATTTGTGCATGCAATACTTTGTTTTTCTTTTTACCCCACCCCCCTTCCCCCTCCAATTCTGCTGCTGAAGACTGCAAATTTCCCCAGTGCGGGACAAATAAAGGTTTTCTTATTCTTATTCTTATTCTTAAGTGTTATGTTTCGGTCTGGTTACGTTTGGTTTTGATTCCTCATGTGCCTTTTTTTCGCCACTTGTTCTCGTTATCAGTGTCCCTTGTGTGTAACCAATTAGCTCCCTCAACCCTTTTGTCTTGTCCAGGTGTTTCTCGTTGTCTCGTCACTTTGCTTGTATTTAGTTCCCTGGATTCTGTCAGTCTTGGTTGGGTCATTGTGAGCTGTGAGTTGTGAGCTGTGAGCTGTGAGCATATGTGTGCTCCTGTCATGTTTTGTTTACTGTTATCGTTTTGTTTGATACTTTGCTTCCTCGTGATTTCCAGGTATCTTTTTGATTACTTCGACTTGGTGCTTTTTCCGTTGTACTCCTGTGTGTATTTTTTGTTAAATACATTTTGGTCAATCCACTCTGCTCCTCCCTGCCTCCCTGCTTTTTGGGGTCCTACTCTGACTACCACCACGCAAACGTGACAAAATGACCCAACCAGACTGGACCCCGCAGGACCAGAGGCCTGGTCCCACTGCCACCCTTTCCTGTCCCCGGCGAGGCAAGTCTGCCGTCGCCCTCCGTCACGGTTCCCGGCGAGGCAAGGGTTGCCGTCGCCTGTACCTGTTCCCGGCGAGGCAAGGGTTGCCGTCGCCCGTCCCTGTTCCCGGCGAGGCAAGGGTTGCCGTCGCCTTCCGCCCCTGTTCCCGGCGAGGCAAGGGTTGCCGTCGCCCGTCCCTGTTCGTGGCGAGGCAAAGGTTGCCGTCACCCTCCGTCCCTGTTCGTGGCGAGGCAAAGGTTGCCGTCGCCCTCCGTCCCTGTTCCCGGCGAGGCAAGGGTTGCCGTCGCCCGTCCCTGTTCCCGGCGAGGCAAGGATTGCTGTCGCCCTCCATTCCCGTACCCGGCGAGGCAAGGGTTGCCGTTGCCCTCCGGTCCCGTTCCCGATGACGCAAGTGTTGTGTCCCGCCATCCCGCCCTGTTTCCGCCCGGTCCGGCCATTGGGTGACTTTGGGACGTCTGGGATCCGTCCCTTGAGGGGGGGGTACTGTTATGTTTCGGTCTGGTTACGTTTGGTTTTGATTCCTCATGTGCCTTTTTTTTCGCCACTTGTTCTCGTTATCAGTGTCCCTTGTGTGTAACCAATTAGCTCCCTCAACCCTTTTGTCTTGTCCAGGTGTTTCTCGTTGTCTCGTCACTTTGCTTGTATTTAGTTCCCTGGATTCTGTCAGTCTTTGTTGGGTCATTGTGAGCTGTGAGCATATGTGTGCTCCTGTCATGTTTTGTTTACTGTTATCGTTTTGTTTGATACTTTGCTTCCTCGTGATTTCCAGGTATCTTTTTGATTACTTCGACTTGGTGCTTTTTCCGTTGTACTCCTGTGTGTATTTTTTGTTAAATACATTTTGGTCAATCCACTCTGCTCCTCCCTGCCTCCCTGCTTTTTGGGGTCCTACTCTGACTACCACCACGCAAACGTGACAGGAAGTTGGAGTTCCCGTCCGAGCATCAGAAGGGCTGGGGAGCTACCTGTCGTGGCATGTGGCGTCGCTCTGTAGTGCTGTAGTGTGTTCTGCAGGGCCGTGCTGAATGGGAGACCTTCGGTCAGATGTGCTCTCAGGCCGTTCTTGAGGGTCTGGTTGAACCTTTCCACGCCCCCATTGGCCTGCGGGTGGTACAGGGCCGTCCTGATGTGCTTAATCCCTCTCTCCCCTGTGAAGGCAGCGAAGTCAGCCGAGAGGAACTGGGGCCCATTGTCTGTGGTAATGGTGTCTGGCACACCCCAGCGGGCAAACAGGGAAGAAAGAAAGTCAGTGGTTTGCTGTGTGGTTACTGACCCCACGGGGAGGACCTCCGGCCACTTGGAGTGGAGGTCGTAGGCCACCAACAGGAACCGCTGGTGATGAGGAGTGCCATGGAGCTCCCCACAGATGTCCACCTGGATGTGGGACCACGGCGTCGCTGGCCATTGGAGGGGCTGCAAAGGTGGTGTCGGGGGTGGGCCCGTCTTACCGCTGGTCAGGCAGGCGGCGCAGTCCTTGACCATCGTTTCAATGTCCCTGTCGATGCCTGGCCACCAAACCAGGGTCCTGCAGCGCTGCTTCACTCTCACAATGCCCAGGTGACCGTCGTGTGCCATGTTCAGGATGCGTGCTCGTAGAGAGCTGGGGATCACCGTGCAGAGCCCCCGAGCGACGCAGTCACCGTTCCAGCAGGAAAGGTCGTCTCTGACCCGGTGGTAGGGCGCCAGCTCCTCTGGCACCTTCGCAGGCCAGCCCTCCTGGATAAACGTGCGGAGCTGTGAAAGCACGGGGTCCTGTGCAGAGGCCGCCTGGAGCTCCTGCAGGGAGACTGTTGTTCGGAGGGGCTCGTGCAGCATGAGGACCAGCTCTGACTCTGAGCCGTCCGGGGCGGTGTCTGGCGCTGAGGTGGGCGTGGCCCTGGAGAGCAGATCAGCCACAACGTTTTCTCTGCCGGGTGTGAACACTGTCGTGAAGTTGTAGGCCTGCAGTCTCTCTGACCACCGGTACAGGCGCAGCGGTTTGTGTCCCGATCCTGCCGTGGCCAGGAGGGCTGTGAGTGCTTGGTGGTCGGTCCGGAGCGTGAAGTGCCGCCCGTAAAGGTACATGTGCCACCGCTCGCACGCCCAGACGCAGGCAAGCGCTTCTCTCTCCCCCACCGAATACCTCTGCTCCGTGGGAGTCAGAGATCGTGAGGCAAACGCCACGGGACGTTCAGTCCCCCCGTGCAGCTGGGACAGGACCGCCCCTACCGCCGTGTTGGACGCATCGCAGGTCACCAGCGTAGGGCTATGGAGGTCGAAGTGGGCGAGCACTGGAGGGGAGGTGAGCTGTGTCTTCAGCTGGCGGACTGCCGCGGAGCACATGGGTGTCCAGGACCAGGGGGCATCCTGTTTGAGGAGTGCGCGTAGTGGCGCCGTGGTCTCTGAGTAGTGTGGAAGAAAACGCAGGTAGAACGCCGTCATGCCCAGGAATGAGGACAGCTGCGCGGGGCAGGAGGGCTCAGGCAGGCGTAGGATGGCTTCCACATTTGAGTGGAGCGGGCTGAGGCCGTCGGCATTCAGGCGAAACCCCACAAACTCGATGACCGGCGCGGAGAAAATGCATTTCTCGCCGTTCAGCGTGAGGTTGTGTTGGGCGAGCACCTCTAGAACCCTGGTGAGGCGGTCGTCGTGTGAGGCTGCTGTCGCGCCGTGCACCACTATGTCATCCAGGTACACAACCACGCCAGGGATGCCGGCGAAGATGGTGGCCATGATCTTCTGGAAGCAGCTGGGGGCAGAGCTAAGCCCAAAAGGCATGCGGGTGTACCTGAAAACGCCCATGTGTGACACGAAAGCGGTGAGGTTGCGGCTCTCTGGGTGCAGCAGAACCTGCAGGTAACCCTGGCGGAGGTCGAGCTTGGAGAAGACTGTGGAGCCGTGAAACTTGGCAGAGAGCTCTTCTGTAGTGGGCAGAGGATATTTATCTGGTATCACCGCTTTGTTCACCTGTCTGAGGTCGATGCAGGGGCGCAGGCCGCCCGTCTTCTTCCGTGCCACCACTAGGTTGGAGATCCATGGCGATGCGTCCACTCGTTCGATTATGCCAGCGTCCAGAAGTTTCTGCAGCTCGGCTGAAACATCAGCACGTAGGGCGAGGGGCAGGCGGCGGAGAGGCTGAATGACTGGAGTCACCTCCGGGTTCAGGAGCGGCTGGTGGTTGAAGGCGGTGAGGCAGCCCAGTCCAGCGAACAGCGAGGGCCAGCGGTGCAGCCAGGGCGTGGTGACGGTTAGTATGGTGGCACCCATGTTGTCTGTAATGGAGAAGCCCAGGGCACAGAACAGGTCGAAACCGAGGAGGTTGGCGCCCTTGCGGGACACCTGAAAGGTGAAAGCTGGGAGAGTTCTAGCGCCATAGCGCACGGAAAAGGTCGCAGTGCCAACCATGTCGATCTTGGTGTGTCCATAACCAAACAGGTCTTCCGTGCCAGGTTTAACAGTCATTCGTGGAAAAAGTCGCCGGACCGTGGCCTCATTCAGGAGTGACTTGGAGGCTGCGGTGTCCAGCAGCAGTGACAGACACACGCCGTCCAGCTCGACTGCGCACCACTTGAACGGCTTGCTGCAGGCGCCCACCGAGTGGATGGTGGTGGAGCCAGATGCGTTGGTTAGGTGGGGCCCGGGGTCCACAGGATTAGAAACAGAGCGGCAGACTTTAGCAAAGTGGTTCAGCCTACCGCAACGTTGGCATCTTTGTCCTAGCGCCGGGCACGCGGGCGCACGTGTGCGGTGTGATGAGGAGCCGCAGTTCCCACAATGTTGCCTCATCGTGGCGCCTCGACGTCCCGCGACGTTTACCTCCGGCTCGTCGAGAGGAGCAGTGGTGTCGGGGAGTGGGGCCGTGAGAGCAACAGTACGAGATGAAAGAGGCAGATGTGGAGCGAGGTGGGGAAGGGCTGGAGCTGGGTCCGAGGCGGCTAGCCGGGATGCTAACAGGGCCGCAGACTCGAGCTGGAAAGCCATTTCCACCGCCCTAGACAGCGACGTGTCGTCCGGCGATAAAAACAGCCTCTCCCGCAGTTTAAGGTCCGTCGTGTGTTCGGCTAGCTGGTCCCTAATCATCTCGCCCTCCAGATCTCCGAACCTGCAGAGGCTGGCTAGTCCCCGGAGGTCGGCGACGTAATGGTGGACCGACTCACCGGCCGCTGTCGACGCTGCCGGAAGATAATCCGCCGTGCCATGACGCTCTGTGGAGCAGCGAAGTGTCCGGAGAGCAATGCCACACAGTCCGAAAATTTCGTGGCCGGTCCGAGGGTGCGAAAGATGCGTTGGCCCTCACAGCCCAGGCTATGGACAAGCATTGCCCGCCTTCGCGCGTCGCTAGCGTCGGCTAGCCCGAAGGCTTCAATAAAGGTCTCGAAGGACTCCAACCAGCGGGACCACGGGACTGGCGGCTCGCCAGGCAGGGCGAGGAACGGAGGAAGAGGCGAGAGTGGAAGCTCCATCCTTGTCGCCAATGTTGTGTTTAATAAAACGCGTGGAGTCGGACTTTGTGCTCACTGTCGTTTATTGTCAGTAGCCACCTTTTATATCAATCCTTTGGCAACCGCCCACTTTACGGCCGTGACGTCACGCCGTCGTAACATAACCCTGTGGCTGTGGTTATATGCCACAGTCCGGCCCACGTGACATCTACCGAGGCTGTATGTGGCCCACCATGTGAAATGAGTTTGACACCCCTGTTTTAAATGAACTTTAGGGACCTGTACGAGCCCTGCGGTGTGTCAACTACTGCTAGAGCTAGGCCTATAATAAACTATTGCTTGCTTGAAACCGAATGCATCTTATTTACACACACCACGACAGGTTACTCACGCGTAATAATCCAAAACAGCATCGTGATGTGAGACTCCTGTTGCTCCGCTGTGCCACTCCGTCGAAATAAATGAACTCGCAAAATTAAGTGAGCCCGGCTCTATGAAGTGAACGATGAGAGCCGGCACCCTCAATTGTGAACTGCGGTCAAGCCAGCCTCCACTCGCAATATCGAAATCAAGTGAGCCGCCACTGCTATTGTCAATACAGTGTACAGTACTGTGCATTACGGTAATCTGCCGCTAACGAGCGGCGTTGGTCACCTTCAAAATAAAAGCGTCTCCACTAATGCATAAACGTCATTTGTTTGGGTTGAAAGAAATTAATAAAAATATCAAATAAAGTATTTCTTGGCTGTCAGCTAACAATACGCTCACCCCGGAAGAACAAGAACTCTCAGAAAAGCACAAAAAAGCATTCTCAAGTGGAGATAGAAAATAAAGTCAATGGTAATTCTACATCAATTTCAACCCGATAATTTTTGAAAATTTTTTTGAAAAAATTCCTAAAAATTAAGTTTTCGTTATCCCGTGAGGGCTGTAGGTCTGGGGGTAACTACCGCACCCCGGCTATCCAACGCGACCACTCCCGTCCAAATCTGATGTCGCATTTGGGAATAAAAGGCCTCTGAAATGTGGCAAGATGACCTTATTTCTGACATGGTGGCCTGAATGCCTAACATGTTGACATTTTCGACCGTTTTGAAAAAATTCCTAAAAATTAAGTCTTCGTTATCCCGTGAGGGCTGTAGGTCTGGGGGTAACTACCGCACTCCGGCTATCCAACGCGACCACTCCCGTCCAAATCTGATGTCGCATTTGGGAATAAAAGGCCTCTGAAAAATGAAAATATCACCTGGGTTCTGACATGGTTATTCGGCACAGTGAGCTATGTTCACTCCGACCTCATGAGTGGCTCACTGGCGAGGTGCAGTTCTCATTTTGTTTTTATAATGATTAAGTACAATAATTAAATACTCATTTGAAAAACAATGTCACAAAAATATTGCTCTTCTACATAGATCATTGAAGGATTGTTTCACGTTTTGGCCAAGAAACTCAGAGTGATGAGGAGCTTTTATCTTATGAGTTACTACACTGCTGAACTGATCATCTCTGGGGACAAGAGTACGCTTCCACGGCACTGTTTCCCGAAGGTATTGTTATGACCTGGGGAAGGGCCCCCAAGCCAATTAGGGGGATAGCTCTCAAAACCATCATGTGTTTACTAGATCGATGAATGTAAGTTATAAGACTTAATCTTTTTTTTGCATTGACAGGAAAACCTGAACTCTTACAAGGGAATTTTATCCTTTGAAAATGTAAACAATAACCACTGGAAACTTCTGGTGAGTGCAGTTCATGTATTCACATGGAAAAGAAAAATAAATGCATTCCTTGCCTACAATAGTTACAAGGGTGTTTTCTCTAAGTTTTGAGTATTGACAATTTTCAACCTCTAGTTCGTATGTCACTTTCCCTAAATATATAACAATGCATGTGTAACCTCGGATTTCTTTTTACACCTTTTCCAGTACATAAATGCTGATACTGGAACAGTATATCTGGTGGATCCCGCTCAGTGTCACACAGAGGTCAACGATTCCACGATTGCAGCCAAAAGATTCCGGTATTTATACTTCCATGATTTCACCACTGCAGAATGTGTAGATGTGGTCCTGACATATCTTAGCCTACACCTAAACTTAATTGTGCCACCTGTATCGCAGATGTGAATATTTTCTCATCCACTCTTCAGGCTATTCAATGTATGTAAACCAAGTAAGACTAATTTTCACAGTGGGAAAGTTTTTAATCTTGTCTCCTTCATCAAACATCCAGTGAATTCTTAACAATGCGGAAAACGCACCACGGAAAAGCAGAGTGGGAGGATAAAGAATGGAAAGGAGGATGTTTGGCCCACCCCACACAGCAGGATTCATCCAGCTGCGGTGTGATTGTTACCTTGGCAAGTAGAACTCTTCCAATAATATAGAATGGCCTCTGCTTGTGTATTATCTGTGTCTATATGATGTGTTTCATTTAAAGAAGAAATGGGAACACACTGCATCCTTGTATAATCTGTGTTTTTAAATTGTTCACTCCAAACAATTTTGAAGAAAATCACTTTGTGTTTCAGATTGCCGCAGAGCTCATGAAAACATTTCCAAAGATTCCACATATTAAATTTGATTCGTCACCGAAAGAAATGGCCAATGAGAGAACAAGACTTGGATTGGAAATACTGGCAGCATCAGGTTGGTTAGTTTATACTGATCACCCATGCAAAAAAAGTATGTATGTTTAAATGTACATTAAATGATGATTCATCATGTTGTAGTATTTGATCCCACCATGCACTGTGCCATGTGCTCGTTGGCCAAACCACCTGGAGCAGGTCCTCCTTTGATTGACTGGGTGAGTTTTACATTGCAAGAACACACAATTAATTTATCTTCATATTTTGTTATCCCCATTAAAGGAACCTAGAAGTAAATTTGCCGCATTAAACTACGTACTGGTTCCTTTGCATGTTGGTTTATTTTAAAGGATTGCACAACAACAACAACATAAAGTCACCAAGTTTAATTTTCTGACAGCGCACACAGGCAGAGGAAAGAGGCAGAGAAGGATGATCCAGATTATCTTGCTATAAACTCTCCTATACAGGTCTGGTGTGAGGCAACAGGGTGTTTTCTGTATGGTTTTGACACTGATAGGTGTAGAGCAAGGGTGTGAAACTCATTTCACATTGTGGGCCACATACGGCCTCGGTAGATGTTAAGTTTGTGTGTGTGTGTGTGTGTGTGTGTGTGTGTGAGAGAGAGATACGGCCAGACTGTATCATCTTCTCATTCCAAATGTTTCCTGCCTTTCAGCCCAGACTTTCACAGAAGAACTCACACATTTTTCATGCCTTCGCATTCTTCCAGAAAATCGCAGCGTTTTTTATTTCTCTCTATTACATCTGACTCCTTCATCCATGTTTCTGTTAAGTCTATTCTAAAAACGCTACTATGCAAATTTGCTGAAAAAGAATATGTATTTTCCCGTTACGATGGTTTGCATACACTGTTTAAATTGGAATAGTTCAAGTCAGAAAAAATTTAATATGTGGTATGTTGAATTGTAAAAACAATTTAGAGTTATTCTGGTTGGAAGATGCCCGATACATAATTTTGCAATAGGTTGTTTTATAATGCTGTGTGTTTGTTTATTTTTCCCCTTTATTTAGATACAGTGTGACGAATGTGAAAGGTGGTATCACGAGCAATGCCTTGGAATGACCGTGGAGAACTTGGCAAAGGCAAAAACAGGGAATTGGTCATGCGTTGTATGTGAGCCATGAGTGTGAATTGGACACCGAGGAGACCTTCATCTATATATATCTGAGTGTGTGTGCGTGTGTGTATGGACATTATGAATATGTACATGAGTGTAAAATTGTGTACATTATAAATGCGTGTATATGGACATTATGAATATGTACATGAGTGTAAAATTGTGTAAATAAATTTGTAAATGTGCGTGTGTGTGTGTATGGACATTATGAATGTGTACATGAGTGTAAAATTGTGCAAAATAAATTTGTGAATGTGTATTAATTTGTGTTTGTGTATATGTTGAAAGCAGTGGCGGATGCTAGTCTGTAAAGGAGGGGAAGCTCAATTTCGATCGACATAATGAAATGAATTTTTTCAAAACGGTCGAAAATGTCAACATGTCAGAACCCAGGTGATATTTTCATTTTTCAGAGGCCTTTTATTCCCAAATGCGACATCAGATTTGGACGGGAGTGGTCGCGTTGGATAGCCGGAGTGCGGTAGTTACCCCCAGACCTACAGCCCTCACGGGATAACGAAGACTTAATTTTTAGGAATTTTTTCAAAACGGTCGAAAATGTCAACATGTTAGGCATTCAGGCCACCATGTCAGAAATAAGGTCATCTTGCCACATTTCAGAGGCCTTTTATTCCCAAATGCGACATCAGATTTGGACGGGAGTGGTCGCGTTGGATAGCCGGGGTGCGGTAGTTACCCCCAGACCTACAGCCCTCACGGGATAACGAAAACTTAATTTTTAGGAATTTTTTCCAAAAAATGTTCAAAAATTATCGGGTGAAATTGATGTAGAATTACCATTGACTTTATTTTCTATCTCCACTTGAGAATGCTTTTTTGTGCTTTTCTGAGAGTTCTTGTTCTTCCGGGGTGAGCGTATTGTTAGCTGACAGCCAAGAAATACTTTATTTGATATTTTTATTAATTTCTTTCAACCCAAACAAATGACGTTTATGCATTAGTGGAGACACTTTTATTGTGAAGGTAACCAACGCCGCTCGTTAGCGGCAGATTACCGTAATGCACAGTATTGACAATAGTGGACAGGGACAAGAAAGAAGGAAAGAAGATAATGATGTGCGTGTGTGGGGGAGGGGGGGGGGGTGTCACAGGGTGAAGATGAAATGACCAAGGTAAATAAAGATGAAGGAAAAGTGGGGAGATGTGGTACACATGAGAGGGGGGGAGTGAGACAAAAAAAGCAGCTTCATGCTATAATTTCTTGCTCATAAAAGCTGATATGACTGTGCAGCTCTTTCTAAATCTGTATATTATTTTCAACAGGATGAGTTGGATGACACGGCGCTCGTTTGGAACAGCCATCTCATCAGGCCCTCAAAGAACATGAATGTCCCCAGTGGTCGGCCCAACGTGATGTATACGTTACCTGAACTTTATGGTACAAGGGACTTCCTCTCCCCAGTTGACAATGAACAAGTTCAACTGTGCAAAAGCCAGTGTGTCTTTCGTTTGACCATGCCTTGTGATCCGGATGCATTTGCATTGTGTGCTTTCTTAATGGCCCAGTCCGATCTTATGCCACCAAAAGATCCGTATCAGGCTGTGAACTTGTATTTGTACCTCAGAGAGGCCCTCACCGCAACTCTTTAAGTTAGAAAGATTATGTTTTCAGGGTTCAGAGACCTTAACTGTTGGTGAAAGTAGTTTTCCTTCCGCAGACCAATCATTAGAATAGTATTTATATTCTATTACAGTCAAACCTTGGTTTTCGTCCATAATCCGTTCCAGAAGGCTGTTCGAAACCCGAATTGTTCGAAAACCGAAACCACGCTCTTTTTAAAATAAAAATGTTTACTGAACACGTCTGCTCGCAATGGAAAGCAACACAAGGAAGCGTCACATCCTCGTCTACCCGAGGAAGCATCACTTCCTCGTGTAAGGAAGGCGAGAGGAGTCAAATGGTGAATTCAAGTGCACTCAGTTTGTTCGAGAACCGAAATTTGTTCGTCATCCAAGGCATAAAAAACTCAAAATGTTTGGTCGAAAACAGAGATGTTCGAAAACCGAGGTTGGACTGTATTTTATATTCAAAATGTAAATATAAATTACAGCCATCTATGTTTTGCTTGGTGTTTGGGCCAAACTATATTATGGCTCCTCAACTGGTGTGAGAAGTAACATTTATTGAAGCCTGAATTTGCCCATTGCCATTTCTTCAACCCCTTGTTCTTCTTTTATCACTACACTTTCAATGGATAATTAAAACACCATCACAATTAAAAAGTTTATCTGCTGTTTTTCTTACTGTATAAGGACAACATATTTGATCTACAATATAAAATGTTTGTTTGTCAAAGCATTATTGGTGTAAATAAACATTCTTTCTTGGTTGCTGACTTTATCCACAAATACTTAACCAACGTGGATGCTGAAGAGTATTCCTGCATACTTGTACATCATCCCAATTGAATTTTCACCTGCTGATGATTATGTAATTGTCACTCATCACTTTCGTCAGCAGGTGGTGTCTTTTGTTAAAAAGAACTAAGAATGATTTGGAACAAATTTTATTCACATTGACAAATTCTTACAAACATCAATCTCAAAAATTTAAATGGAATACAAACTAGAAAAACACATTTTTCTTCTAACAGTGCAAATATTAGTAACCATTTATGATGTATCAACTTCAAACCTTTGGGTCAAACTGAATACTCCCATCTTATACCTGAAACCATCATGAGAATAAGTGGTGCAGAAAATGGAGAATTATAATAAAATCAATTGCATTGTAATACTGCACAATACACAAATGAAAAATACAACTGCAGACTGTCCATCACGTGGTTAACTATGCCAGATGTTTTACATCTCAAAAGTGCAAATGAACAACAGAGCCAATGAAATGCTTCAACTCACACTCTATATATATATATATATATATATATATATATATAGATCTCTCTCTCTCTCTCTCTCTCTCTCTCTCTATATATATATATATATAAAAATAAAAGTTGTCAGGTTTAGAGGATGTCCATTTCTAAGTAGTTACTGGACAAGATATTGTCAAACTCTGTGCGGAATTCAGGGTAAGAGCTGTATGTGCATGGTACTTCAAGTGTAGCTCCACAGGTATGGGCAACAGGCCTTCTGTTGAGTCCACTTTCACTATTGAAGCATACCAGAATTTTGTCAACACAGATGACAGAGGCACCAGTCCAGAAACGTAGGATTTTTTCAGCTTTGGTTTGATCAGCATTTTTCACATAACGTTGAAGATAGTTAAAGGTTGCTTGCTCCCCCTGAGACAACACCACCTTGGTTGTTTCAAGCAGTTGCAACACTCTTTTGCCTGTAGCCTTCTTTGAATCATACAAGGACAACACACTTTCCTTGTCCGGTAATTTGTAATGCACAAGTCGCAATATTGTGGCGAAACAATCAAGTATATATTTGGGCTCTTGTAGAAGGGCTTTATGAGCCATTGTTTCAATGGAAGGCTGTAAGATATTCTTTGGCGGGAGGAAGTGGGAACCCATCCTTGTAAATACATCAAGCAAGTCCTCTTCATCACTTTCCTCCATTGTGCCCTGGAGGCCCTTCTCAACTGCTGACCTCTCAATGGGAGGAAGGTAGTTAAGGAATGATGACATTAGGACGTCTCGATCAACTGAGTCAATGCCATGGATGCAGGCTAACACAAAAGCCTTTGATAGCCCCACTGGCATGACACCATGGTCTAATAATCCTTTCACCCAGATCCGCCCAACAGCTTGCCATTCAGCCTCACAGAAATCTGGCCTTAGCCTTGGAACCCGCTCTGTTTCCCCTTCACACTGTTCAAGAAATTGTTCCCAGAATGCAGTGTAACCCTCCCTTGACACACCAGCATCATCAATAGCTTTTTCATTTCCAAACCTAATCTTTAAATTGAATTCCATTATGCTGCTGTCCATAAACACAGACAAAAGATCATCAACAACCTTGATCCTACAAATGGATGCATGCCATGATGTCCTTGGATCTCCTAGATTGTTAGGTGAGTTTGAAGGGGATAGCTGACTGCTTGAAATTGAGAACAAGTCTTGCGGTAAATGATGTGGTCCACTGTCCTGTAAGAATAAAACATAAAAAAGGTAGCAGAGGTGAGGTGAAATATGAATTCAACTGTATTTCTCGAGCACTTTCAAACAGCAATCGCTGCATACAAAGTGCTGTACATGGAGCAACTAATATATACAACAGTAAAGCAATGGATCAGTAACAAAGATGGTAGATAGCACCAAAAATTTAAACTAAGATCAAATCTGAGTCTTGCTGAGTCAAATGCCAAAGAATACAAGTGAGTTTTGAGGTGGGTTTTAAAGCTGGGCACCGAGGGGGCTTATTTAATGGGAGGTATTTTTTAAAGTATATATTTTGGTTTGTGGGTCGCCCAGTGGTCCAGTGGTTAATGCGTCAACCTCACAGTGCGAGGTCGGGGGTTCGATCCCGGCTCTGGCCTGCCTGTGTGGAGTTTGCATGTTTTTCTCGGGCCTGTGTGGGTTTTCTCTGGTACTCCGGTTTCCTCCCACATTCCAAAAACATACTTGGCAGTTTGATGGTACACTCTAAATTGTCCCTAGGTGTGAGTGTGAGCGCGGATGGTTGTTCGCAGAATAGCCTTCTGTTGGTCAATGGGAAACGGACAATATGCCAATTGGTTGCGTGTCGCCACGGATCACTACTATCCACTAGTTTCAGTGGGAAAAGGGTATTATTATATTACTTAACAGTTGTGTAAAATCATTAAGTAGTTTCGAAAAAGCATTCAGGATTACTTGCGGTAGAGCTTACCTGTGCAGTCTGCGCTCCGTCCTCCTGTAGGGACTGTACAACTTGTGAAGCTAGTTCATTGGGAGAAGGCAACAGGAGTTGTGAAGCCTGTTCAGTCCGTCCATACATCTCAGTACTCTGAAGAATGAATTTAACATAATGTGTTAAATGACAAATGTACGACTCTATGACCCGTAAAAGGTTTTAGCCTGATTGAAGACTGTTATTTACAGTACACTGAAAGTCTTTCCAAATGGGCATTTTACATCTCTTTATCATCCTGTCTCCCTCCTCCTCACAAAACAAAAAAAATCATTAGGAAGTTATAGTAATTCCATACTGATTTTAAGAAATGTCAAAACAGAAACAATCTAAAATATTTCAGAAACAGAGAAGTACCACTATGTACTGTCATTAATGAGCTGAATATTTCACACTTTCAAATATGTATTTTCACCTGCATAAGTATTTCTACCTTACCCCAATGATTACTGCCGCCTCATCCAGATCTATTCTAACAAGGCTGTCATCTGGATCCCACACAACTGTATCTGCTTCCTCAAAGGTGTCATGACAGATGTCTGCAGCAATTGAAAGTCATGTAATGGTAAATATTTGGTTCTGATTAAATGTTGTGCAAACTATACAGATTAGGATTAAACTTCAGAACCAGTATTAGATTGTTGTGAATTTTCCCTCGGATGCATTTTTAAGCAAACACTGCACGACTGTCTGTGTTTTATGTTATGTGTTGTGTTTATTATTTTACTTTACTGTTTTGTTAAGCGCTATATAAATCAGGATGCATTTTACTGTATTGTGATGTATTTTATTGTATTGTTAACTTGTTCATTGCTGGGAGACACACAATGTTTTTAGATTTTTGAAAGAGCAAAATGACTACTTCAACCCAACATGACATAAATTGCACCAAGTGGCACAAACCTGTTCTCCAATGTCACTGTCAGACGAGTGTCCATCATTTGCATCAAGGTGAGATCCATCTTCAAGGAACTGTGAACTTTCTCCCACCACGTTGGGAACAGATAAAGGAGCTTCACTACATTCATCCAGTTGACATGTTGGTGGATTTTGTTTTGTGGAAATGTAAAATCGAAGAAGCTTCAATTTGGTCTTTTCAGAGAGTCTGCCAACCGTTTCATCCGGAGCAATCGGATTTCTTTTAAAATCGCAGACCTCAAAAGTAAAGTCACCAACCGGTCCTTTTTTTGAGCTTTTCACATAACTGACCAGTTATTACTGACCAGAAATAAAGGGATCATGACCCATGTGGTTTGTTCTCGAGCACAATGACAAAAAAAAAGCAATGAGGCAAGTGGACAATAAGAAGATATTTATTAAATATAAATTTAAAATGACTTGTGAGCCAGACAGATGGCCTTGATGGAGTAAAGAAGAATCACAATGTCGCAAAAGGAGCTGATTGGTGACCGGCGATGGATTACATGCGGAGCAAATGTGTTCAGATTCGCCCTCCCTGCACATGGAAAGAATGCATTTCAGCAGATACTTACAGTATGAGAGCTATCATGCAAATGAAATGAATGATCGCTTTGTACTTGCGCTATCCCTTCTTGGGTTCAACCACGTATCTTCACCCATCCGTTTTTAAAAATCGCAAACAATTCATGACAAGGAAACGCCAAAAGAAAGTAAATAGTAAACAGTTTGTGTGGAAGGAGAAGATGGAACCAACAAGCGGAATGTTAAGCTGCGATCCTGCTGATGAGTTAGTGCTGTTCATTCCGAGCCTCTCACTGTGCTTCCTCTGCTTAAAGACGAACACACTTTTAACAAAACTCAGTCAAAAAAATTCAGTACTCAGAGAGGCGCCACTCTGGAATACAATTTTTAAAAAAGAAACAACATGCTTGACACTTAAAAGTATTTTTTCGCCCTGTAATTAGTATTTTCTTATTTCATTTTTAAGAGACTATTTGTGAAGGAGGAAATACAAGGAACAGATAATGAGATGCGCGTTAGCCCACCCACTTCCAGACTTAAGGGAGCATCACAACATTTCACATCGCCAATACGTGACAGTGTGGTGGAGACGTCACCCATCAGGAGTGTTTGGGGTAGTAGTGTGTGAGACACGTGATTACAAGCAAGCAAGAGCAGCTTTCAGTCGAACGAGATGAGCTGCGCCTCCGCATTGCCGGGGACCACCTGGGGATGGTGCTGCTGATGCTGCTGCTGCTGCTGCTGCTGGGGCGGCTGCTGCTGCTGCGGTTGCTGCTGTGGTGGCGGCTGTGGTGCCTGTTGAGGGCCACTAGGGGGAGCCACCTAGAACAGGCAAGCCAAAAAGGTAAACCAGACGTGTGTGTGTGTGTGTGTGTGTGTGTGTGTGTGTGTGTGTGTGTGTAAACAATAGTAAGAAATAACTAACCTGTTGGTACATGGGCTGCTGGCCAGACATATACTGTTGTTGGACGGCCATATTGGGGTCTTGGCCCGGAAGTGCTGAAATCATGTTCTGCATGCTGTAGGGCGGGTAGCCCATGTAACCCATGCCGTTGGTGGGGGTGGCCTGGGACATGGGGGGTAAGGTCTGGGCCTGCGACACCACATTCTGTGCAGGGGAGGGAGGGGGAGCAGACTTTGTATTTGTACCATGTTTGTTCCAAATCATGACTAAAATATATTTATCTTGATTTCAAATCAAACAAGCTTGATTTTGGACTCTTGGGTAGCAGAGGCAGACCTGGTAGCCTTGCGTGGGTGTGGGCTGGTAGTTGGAGTACGGTGTACTGATGGCGGGCGGACCCTGACCAGGAGGAGGAGCCGGCTGACCGTTCGTGGCAGAAGGTTGATACATGTATGCATTCACCATACTGGGATCTGGACAAGCAAGAAAGGGGAAATTAAAAATAGATCAATCAACAAATTGGGCAGAAACTACTCAAGTGGAGGTGAAAGGTGAGGCCTTGACTTACCTGTGGCAGCAGGCGGCATGGCCTGGTACTGTGGTGGTGGCGCGCCTTGGCCCGGCTGGTTCATGTAGAGGTTGTGCAGAGGGGAACCTTCCACCGAGTTAGCTGGACTGAAGGTGCCCGGGTAGGCGGGCGGCCCGCCAGGCTGGTACACCACCCCGCCTGCTACGTTTGGGGGCAAAGACTGCATCTGTCGAAGGATCACGGAGACTTTCAGATTTTCGTTTGATGAAATTAGATGGTTAAATTGAGCAATTTGGTGATTAGATAGAAGGCCTTTAATACTCTTTGATTCATGTGTCAGTCAACTTCAACTGGGAATGACGAACAGCATGAAGCAAAGGCGTTTGGCCTTTGATTTGGAGAATTGCACACATGTGAGTTGAGACTTCTTTTCATGTCTACAACGTGAAATGACTTCCTTGACAGTGAGAGTCTGTGAACAGACACTGAGGAATATGAACCGAGGTGGGCCTCCTGTAAAATGATGCTGGGCTTTGTGTGTGTGAGTGTGTGTGCACCTGTGCATAGGGCAGAGAGAAGGCGGGCATCTGAGCTCTCATCTGAATGGTGTGCTTCTGCTGCTCCAGACGCATCTGGCGCTCCTTCTCCTGCTCCTGCAGGCGCTGGATGGCCAGCTGCCGCTGCATCTCCAAGTACTCCTACAACCCACAAACAAAACACTTGTTAGAGCAGGGACAGCTTTACATCATGCGCGTCACACTAGTAGGTCAATTTCCCCCGCAATTTAGCTCATTCATTCCCAAAGACATTTTTTTCAAATCTTCTAAAGAGTCCTGGCAGACATTCAAACGAGGTATTTATTTATACATTTTTTCCCACATGGGGTACAGGAGGGTCGGAAAACGGCCGGCACTGAGTTGAGTTATGAGGTTTCAGAAAAATACCTTCCATTACCAGGTGGTTAAAATTATATGGACAAGTGATCTAAAACAGTCATTCCGAAAAACAGAATAAAAGTCCAAAGTGTGGAGCCTGTGGATGTAAAAAAAAATTCTGACCTTCCTCCCAAGACAGTCTTTACTGATGTCATATTTGAATATGGCACAGTATCAACCCAATTGTAAATGACATTCATTTTTAGATAAGTTAAATATATGCAGACTTTCAATGAACAGTGATTAGTTGTAATATTGTGTTGCGCTAAGTTAAAATGCTTTTTGTAATAACTGTATTGAAATATCACCTTTAAAACACGATTACAAAGTACTTGAGTATACAAAAACCTTGAGTGTCTTAAAAGGCGCTTATAAATGAAATGTATTATTATTAAAACATTAGGGGGTTCATTTTAGCAAACTAAGGGCGGCCTAGTAGTCCAGTGGTTGGCACGTCGGCTTCACAGTGCAGAGGTACCGGGTTCGATTCCAGCTCCGGCCTCCCTGTGTAGAGTTTGCATGTTCTCCCCGGGCCTGCGTGGGTTTTCTCCGGGTGCTCCGGTTTCCTCCCACATTCCAAAAACATGCATGGCAGGCTGATTGGACACTCTAAATTGTCCTTAGGGCGTGGATGGTTGTTCGTTTCTGTGTGCCCTGCGATTGGCTGGCAACTGATTCAGGGTGTCCCCCGCCTACTGCCCGAAGACGGCTGGGATAGGCTCCAGCACCCCCCGTGACCCTAGTGAGGATCAAGCGGTTCGGAAAATGGATGGATGGATGGATTTTAGCAAACTAGACCTGTAAGTGTCATCAGAATAGTTTAATTAAATAGTTATTTTGTAAAATTAAGTTTCGTTATTTTGATTTTATTGTTATTAACGCGAGACTTGCGCTGTGGTAAGGTGGTTTTGCCCAGACACGTACAGACACTTAAACGCAAGACATACAAAGAGCAGCAGCTATAAGGACTGTTCGCTAGCTGTTGACGGTATTTTGTGATTTATTTGGCTGTGTATATGAAACTAAATGCAAGACCTGATTGTAATCATTATATTTTGTCATGTAGAAACCGAAAGTGTCTTTTTTGTTGCCCAAGACTTCCGAAGTGGCAGGCGGTAATGAGGTTAGCTTTAGCCCACATTTTTGTATTAGCCTTGTATATTGTATCTCTGCTGTAAATTGCTGAATGTACTTTATTTTACCAACAGTTTTCACCGTGTTGGGTGTACAAAGGCAAAACCCTAAAGACACAATTAAACACCCGTCATTTGGAAACCGCGCCCTGGTTTTGTTACTGTGGAGCTACAAGACCATTATAGAAAAGTTCCTTTCAGGAGTTCAATTCAAAAAAGTGAAACTCACCATGTTCAGATCAATTAAACAGAGTAGATTTTAAGGATTGGTGGGGAACAGTCGAATGTCTTGGGATGACAATTTTATGTTGTCTGTGGTTGTAAACTATACCGTCATCATATCAATTTTCCCCCTGTATAATCTATATAAAATATATCAGTGTACTTTTTGAATTGAATGACTGAAATCAATAATGTTCCAGAATATTGAAATGCATGAAGATGCATCTCCCCCCCCCCACCCTTCCATTCACCAAATGTTTTGAGTGTAGTTGAAGATTTACACTTGTGTGAATTGTTCAGATACTTTTGAGCTCCTGACCATAGAGGCAGCTTGCATAAAAGCTTTAAGTCTACTCTTGTACCACATGCTGTTTCAAACCCACTGTCTCAATATATGAGCTCCAGTACCTGCTTCTTCTGCCGCATGATCTCCAGTTTTTGCGCCAGCTGTATCTGCCTTTGCCTCTCTGCCTCCTCGGCGGCGCGGCGCAGTTTCTCCCTATGCTCGTCCCGAAGCGCGTTGAGGGCCGCCCGAGCATCGCGCACCTGAGCCAGCTTGTCTTGCAGCCCTTCGTAGTACACTGCCAGCACAACAGATTATTCAAGACAAGAACAAGGCACAAGAAGAAAAAGAAAAAGAAAAACACCATCACTCACGTCGTTTTTCATCAAGCTGATTGAGGATGTCCAGGAGCTGCGGGTGCATGTTGTTGATGGACTGGAAGAGGGACAGGACGGCACTGTCGTTGGTGATGCTGCGCCCGCGCATGTGGTTGCTCTTCATTCGGTTCAGGAAGGTGGTCACGGCGTTCTGCAGGGCCTTCAGGAACTGCTCGTGGTTCTCCTCCGACTCGCCGTTCTGGTACTGTTGCTGGAGAAGGCAAATTCCATGTCATTTACATGCCAACTCCACACAGAAAGGCTGAATCAAACCGCAGACGTCTGCAGTGTGAGGTGTGCCATCCCAAATTATTAATACTTGTTTTTTTATTTGTTTCTATGGTGATCCAACAAAATATTGCTTCGTGTAATCGGTCAGCGGTGCAAAAAAAATAAATAAAAAAAAAATAGGGTTGGGGAGTTGGGGGCTCTGCTGTAATCCATCCCAGCCAAAGACCTGAGCATACCTCTACAATGCTGACGGGCTGCACAGCCACGTGAGCTTCTACGGGTTGGTTGGCTGGCGCGCTGAGGGGAGCGCTGACGGGAACGCTGACCGGTGGCGGCGGTTCGGGCAGTGACACGGGAGCTGGGGCCGAGGGCGTGGGACTCTTGCGGGCCTCCTCCTGCTTCTTCTCCCAGTACGTTCTGTTGAGGTAGCGGGCCAGCTAAAACGAGGCCACACAGTCCGCGTCAGAGAAAATAGGACGCATGTATTTTAAAACATGAATACATAAAAGATAATGTTAAGAAATAAATGGCTTTTATGAACTAGAATTCAGCCACAGTAGTACAGTAGTGTGTGCTTGTTGGGAGTTTCAAGGGTGAAGCCTCGTGAGTGACATCAGGAGCTCCGACTCCAGTCCTGGTTAGGCATTTCCTTACGTTGTTAGTCTCCCTGTTAAGTGCCTGCTCCATGCGAGTGTTTAACTTTTTTATTTGCGTGTTTTGGCTGCTTCTCCTATACAGGGTTCCGAAAGCTTAGGCAAGTTAATTTCAACATTTTAAAAAAAATTCCATTGAAATTAAATTCTAGACCAACTTCACAATTTTTCAAATGTCCAATCTAGTCTAAATCAGCTATTTAAAAAAAAAGAATGTTAACTATCTTAGAGTCCTCCCTATGAGATAACATTTTTATTTTAATGCCAGCCACTCACCTTTGAGAACTGATAACTCTAGTACTTTTGAAATATATAATGTCATTCAACGCAATGTCAACTATTTATGAACAAAGACCTTTCTTTGCCGATGAAGATGATGATTTGCCAATGTGTCAAATTGCCACATTATAGCTCCAACTATTGCCAAGGAGGACTTACTTGATGTGAGATTTTTTGGGCCATGAGTATTGTGGCTGGTATCGGCACCCTGCATAAGTACGTTACCTTAAAGCAGTGCCTCTCAAATAGTGGGGGCGGCGTCGTCGTCAAGGTGGGCTTGTTTGACCTCGGGGAACATGCTTCTTTAATTTGATTTTTTTACTGTCCTAGAATAAAGTGCAAGGGCACCTCCACTACATTAGGGGGCAGTGAGTGACGCTCATTGGCAGAGTGTGTGCAGGGAGCATTCGCTCTGTGTTTTGTTTGCACTGAGCATGCGCGCTTTGCACACAGCACAGAGTATGAGTGTGAAGTGCAGACACGAAGTCGACAGGCGGAGGGAGACGGAGACAAGAGGTCTCCCGAAAACTAAGACGAGGACATATGACGAAGCGTATGTCGCGCTTGGCTTCACTGTGACTACGGTGGTAGACTAGGAAAGACCAGTGTACCTACTGTGTCTAAAAATGTCAGCAGTGGACAGCATGAAGCCAAATAAATTAAGGTTGTCATTTAAAGACATTACACCCCAATAAGCTGCTTTAGGTTTTTTTTTCAGCGAAAACGTGCCGAATATTGCCAACAATCATCCCGTTTTGTGACTGCTACTTGTAGCCATTAATCCAAACATCATCTTTGATTAAAAAATAAATAAAATCAGCACAAATTATTTTATATATATTTGTGTTTTGCAGGTTAAACTTTTTTTTTCATATTGTGCTCCTGAATTGACAGAAAAGAATTGAGAAGCACTGCCTCAAAGGAAGGCCGGTATTTGCTTTATATCGATACCTGGTTGCGGTACTCGCCATCCATACCATTAACAATTTTTAAGAATCCATGGGAACCCTGCTTTGGCTCATTAAGGCTCAAAATACATTTGTGAGTTACATTTTTGCTCCCGACCTAAAGCAAGACAAATGTAATAAATAATAATAATAATAATAAAATGGACCAAGTGACAGCTATCAAAATGGCAATATCAAAATAAAAATAGGATTAAAATGTGTAACTTACCTCGGGGTCAACTTCTTCGGCTGACGGAGCAGATGAATTCTACATGGTAAAAAATCAGTAAACAAATGCATCACGATGATGATGATGAAAGATATCGTCGGCGTGCATCTTACCACAGGGGACGTGTAGAGGGTGCTGACTGGGGGTGCCGAGGAGGTGACCGGGGTGGGGTCTGTCTTCGGATACACGGAGTACGGGTTCTTCTGCAAGTGTACATTTGGCCCTTTTTAAACATTTCTCAATAATCGGGCAGAGGAAACTTCAAATACTTGTGTGGTCATGCGTCCTACCATTCGCTCTTTTTCCTCTGCCTCACTTTGGGAGAGAGCAATGGCCAGCTGTAGCTCTTCCTCCTCCTGCAGCGCCGCCTCGTCTCTTTTTGGAGGCATCTGGACAATGAATAAATAAAGCGTAGATTCTAGCCATCAAGCAGTACAATTCACTTTTTTTTAATATTTTTTTTTTACGAAATGCACTAGGGAGTGGCACCCAATAAAGGCGATTCTGATTCTGATTGTGTGCCGCGCATTTGCCGTTTACGGCTAACTGTTCATCGACTATGAGCATTTACTTGTGACTGCTGGGAGAGCGGGCTGGTGAGATACTCTGGAGGCAACTCGGCAGCGCTGGTCGGCGCCGGTTTGAGCTCGGCTTTCCTAAGTGAAGGAGAGGAAGGGTGGCTGGTGAGGGGAGGGGTTGGGGGAGGACAAACAAACAATCTTAAGAATGAATACAGAATACGCACGACACTGGCAACAACATCCAAAGTTTTGTGGAACAACCGCTCACATGACACACACAAACACCATGTTATAAAATTTTGTAAAAGAGCCAAGAAAAATCAGAGCTCCAGGCTAACATTTTTACTAGCTCAGTGGTCCTTATCTGAAAACTTTGGGGTCCACACAGTAAATCGAGTTATGTCAATTTGGTGAATAATCTCTCTGACAGCAACTACAACTGACTTTTGAGACAGCTTCTGGAATAGATCAATTTAGATTTGTTCAGTTGACCTTTTTTTTTTTGTTGAGGCCTGCAAGTTTATCATGATAGCATGCTCAAATATTCAAATAGACAAAAAAAATTCAATACACGGGGTTTGCCGGTTTAACCTAAGATCTGAATGCGCAGTAGTCGAGCTACACTAAGGCAGCACAAAAGTCATAATTCCAGTCAATACTATATCATTGGTGTGTGTCCATTTTTGTTTACGGTAATGACAGATCCTATTACCGTAAACAAAATGACCAAAACGGACATACGCATTTTTCATGGGACAGCGACGATATGTACAAAAGAACGTTCAAGTAATCCAGATACTCACTTGTTGAGCTGCTCAAAGCAGGGCTCACACACACGGACCTCCTTTTCTATTCCAAACTTGGGGATGGTGGAATACTTTGAGGAACACTTGCCGCAGAAGATCTGTCCGCAGGCTCGACAGTGGTGCTTTGAAAAGGAAACGGCAACGCAATCTGGGTCAGGCTCGGCACGTGGGCCATAGACTGTGGGGAAGTCCACATGTCCGGTTTACAAGCACGCTCCGCCTACCTTTCTTGTCATCACTCCAAACTGGACTCTGCACCGGTGGCAATCCTCCGCATCAACCCAGTCTGGGGCCTGAATGAACAAAAACACACATGCAGCGTGTTACGTCTGATATAGAAGCACAACACAAAATGGAGCTTTGTGCCCTCTTTTACAATAGCAAGAGTGCCTACAGTGGCACTTTAACTTAATAGTTAGATTTTACTTTTAAACTTTTGTACAGTGCTGTATATACAGTGTCATAAATATGATCCAAACGAAATTGTTTCTTACTCGTTCTGCTGCAAACATTGCATCACTCTCCTTAAACTCAGGGAACACATGACCTGTGAATGAAAACACTCATTACACGTGAATCAAAAGCCAACATTCCATTGTGATAGCCACATGACCTGCTTGCCACAATGCTGAGAAAGGCCTCACAGAATTAACTGACGTCATTTTAAACTCACCATTAAGTGGTTGAAATAACAGAGGGACAGACACTGACACGGGAACTTGCCTTCCACTTTCATGATCTGATAGGTGTCTTGCACCACTTTGTATTTGGGCTCATTGCGGAAGGCGTGGGACCAGGCTTGGATCAGGTAAAGGATTTTGTTCCGGACATTTGGCTCCGTCTGTTTCTGGTGAAAGGAAAATTACATTTGAAAAAAAAAATCCCAAACATTTAAGCACAATGGATCAGCACTAAAACCGTCATCTGCTCAGTATAAAAATATGCAATACAATCCATTTAGCAAATCAATTTCAAGCCCTTAATCACAAAAGCATCTCAAACAATTCCACAGATGAAAAATATTAGCAAGATCCCCTCCACAAGGACAAATAACATTTTGCTGACCAGCACAAAAATGACAAACACAAATATCATATGATTTCTACCGTATATTTTATGTGTCGAGCCTTCAAAGGCTGACGACTTCGGCTTTATTTTAGTTGTATCAAGTGCTGTCACACTGCTGTCTTTATTACTTGCATGAAGGTTTATGATGCTATGGTTCTTATAGTGATGACGTTGTCATTTTATGTTAATGCGCCGAGCTGTTTATATACACACAGGCTAAGGTAAATATGCTGGGTCATGTGACAACAATAGGAGTACATCAAATATTTGCTATCTTACACTGAAATGTTTCCAAGTTAGGAGGAGTTTTGAGCTCAGCTCCAGACCAAAGGTGGTCGTGCTCACACACATCTGATGGCAATTCAAATCCATGGACACGTTTTATATTCTGGACTTATACATCACCTTGATTAGATCCTTCAGCTCTTCCATTGTTTGTTTACTTGCCACCTCATCGTGAACAGTCTGCCCACAGTTTTTAACCACAGACTCAAGGACCTGAAGAGGAAGTCACTGTTATGCCATTGCCAGTAACGTAACATGATGTATGAAAACATGACGCTGCGATACTCATTTAACACAAGCATCTTACCTCAAGTGCATAGAGGGCCACATGTGGATTTTTGTCATTCAGCTTTTTCTTTATAGCACCAATTGCATATTTCGCCCTGATGGGAAACAAATAAATGCATTCGGAAAAAAAATTCTAAAGAAGACAATAATTCGAGACAGTTCAAATGACTCACTGAGTGTCTCCTTGTCGAATGAGATCGCAGATTTGCAGGATCGATTCCCAGTCGGTCTCTAGCAGTAGCTGACTGGTGGCCTTATCTGGAAAGTATTTCATATTTGTCACCATCAATAATTGTTTTTTAAAAATATTTAAAATAAGGACCCAAAGCAAAAAGGGTGAATTTAGCTAGCTTTACTTTAACATATTAATCCTTGAATTGTGCTTGCGTGAATGTCTTTGTTGGCTCAGAGACAATGTCCACAAAAACAGTTGTTGTGCAATTAAAACCTGTTTTTGTGCTCTAAGTTTGTTCTTAGGTACATTGTGAGTGTGTCCCAACTCAAACTAGGGGGTTGCTTCTTGATTTTTTGTAATCAATATTATTTTGAGCATAACTTCTAGTCACATTGATCAAGTGTCTACCACAGGATATATTCATACTGAATTATTGCCCAGCCTTGCATTTGAAGAACACTTATACCTACTAAACATACGAAAACGCGATTTGCTATTTTGATCAGAATGGTGAAACTTGGAGAGACAAGTATTGTTTTAGGTGGAGAATGAGAAGCACTGTATTGCTGGACAATCAGATCCAGAAGAAGAGATTGACAAAAGAGGAATTCAGTTCACAAAAATATTCAAGTTATTCAAAGTCCTTGTAACGCCGTTTGCTGAACACAAAGCTCAGGCTAAAGTCTGTATAAACAAGACAAGTGTTACGATTTAACAGATGATATTGTTCACAGCTTGGTCGTCATGTTGACGTTGCTTTATTTTCAAAAGGATGCGAATGATGTGTATGTTCAGGTGCTTGGTTAAAAAATGACTGGCTGTTTAGCTTGTTGCTCGCATAACTGACGTTAATAAAAGAGATGGCTACATTGTTTTGAACATTAATGTACACATTCCTGGACTGTATCGCCTGTTGTGAATATTAGCGAGCTAATCTGGGCCTTAGTCATCGGCGGCCAATTTTGTTAGCAGCAGGCTAAAATTAGCTTGGCCTCAGCGCCACAGCCCCAGTTCGTAACAACGCACTTTTGGAAAAACACCGCACTTTAACAACACCGAGTCGACAATTAACATGACCGATTATCTCGGCGACTTACCCAGAAGCCTCTCAAATGTACCTCCGCCTTTCCCCATAGTTGACCGAAAGTGTTCAAGTCGCTGTCGAGTTGTGTGTGTGTTTTCCCCCACTCGGCGTCCGCTGTTATGTTCACCTTTTTAGCGTAGTGGCTAACCGCTAGCGTCAAATAGCCACGGAACACAACGCACAGCTGTGCACTGGTTCCTATTTCTCACTTCCGGTGAGCAAACGTCAGCCTGCCGAACGGGGCAGCGCCCTCTAGCGGATTTCTAGAACACAGCAATATCATCCAAAGAGTGCCTGCGGCTGAAATAGAAACAAACAATAAAATACAGAACACCACGCACCTTACTCTGAGACCCCGGACCTAACAGGAATTGTGACTGTTTTCAGGTTTTTATTTGGTGAGATTTTTATAGATCAATTGCTTTATAACTTTTGCATACATGTCAACCTCGGCTAATACCTACCCTTATAAATGATTACGATTCCCCTAACAAAGCAACAAAACCCCGTGCAACGGTTTACCGCGCACGCGCACATCATGCTTTATCAATCACTCAGCGATGAAAAAAAATATACGATTGAGGATTACTTTAGCTGGTTTGCCGTGACAATAGTAGCGATCGACGACGGCATTGCCGACAATGAGACGATCTGGATTTGAGCCAAAATTGTCTTTGTGAGATCGGTTCACAATTGTTGTCTCCCACCCCCTATAAAAATTGTAATACGCCGTACATGATTTGAAATAATAAAAAAACGTATAAAATACGGGGGAAACGTACAAGTTGACAGGTATGCTATTGAGATGAAGTAGCACCTAAAAAAAAAACTTAGCTTTCCAAGTAACACCACCACGACCAGAATTAAAAGATAGTGCGGTAGAAGGCATAAGTGTTCATCAAAAATGAGGCAGAGGTTTCATTCCTGAACATTATGCACAGTTTGAACATTAACACTGAACTTAAATATAAGGAAAAATAAAATATACTGCACTTAAGAGTTAAATAAAAAATTGCACATGGTTAAAAACAAAACATCTCTTGGGCATTAAATGTAAATGTACTTAACTTGCTAGTTTGGTGTCACTTGGTGAAACTGGTGTCTGGTGGATCATTTCAGGAAAAGTGGGGTTGGAAATAAAACTATAGAAAGTAAAGTAAAATACTGCTTCGAAATCATATTCTATGCCTTAATTTAGAATGGCTGGCACTACTTATTCTGTGTAGCTCTCATGTGAACCCTGCCTTGATCAGCAATTCATCCCCCCGCCCCCCACCCCCAGCCTCAATGCCCATTGTCATTTAAAATATGGTTCGATTGTACAGTAGCCGCTTTACTGTGCTCAACAGTGAGTCTCAATCAGCTTTGTCCAGGCTGACGTCAGTCATGCATGAGTCACTACCTGGCACCCGAATCACTAGCGCTCATTGTTATCGTGGTGCATCACCAACTTGTCTTGTATTAATTAATCCAGCTCCTGTTATGGAAATACAAAATGAGCATTTTGGTTTGAAATGCAGAATATATTATTGTGTAAATAAGATGGGATATTTTGGTTCTTTCTGTATTGGGTGGAGGATGGCAGAGATGACACTGCAAGCAGACACTCATTGTTCTATTGTTCTACTGTGCCAGGGCTAAAGCCACTGAGCTGCTTATGTGAAATGAACAAGACAAATGTATGTTCAAAAGTTGGGGGTCACCCAGATGATTTCAGGTCACGCAGTCACCGGTGTTGACAAACTAGAATTCACAGGTTTGCGTATCATTAGAAATGTTTTAAGAAAATAATATTTTTTTGGTTTCCTCCCACATTCCAAAAACATGCATCGTAGGTTGATTGGTCACTCTAAATTGTCCCTAGGGTGCGATTGAGAGCGCAAATGTTTGTTTACCTACGTGCGCCCTGCAATTGGCCGGCAACCAGTTCAGGGTGTGCCCCGCTGACTGCCAGCAGACGGCTGGAATAGGATCCAGAATGCCCGCGACCCTCGTGAGGATAAAGCGGTTCAGATAATGGATGGATGAAAATGTCCAAACAACTTTAATATTAATTGACTTGACAGTTGTAGTGCTGCATGATCTTGCCTTTGATTTCTGTTATTATGCTACTGGGTTTTTCCTCTGGCTACTCCAGCTTCTTCCCACATTCCCCCAAAAATTCATCTCAGGTTCTCAGAAGATTTAAATTGTCCTTTGCTATGACTGAATGGAAAAATGGTATAGAAAATGGATTGATGAAAGAATCGTCATTGGGGGAAAAAAACAGCTTTTTATGAAGGGCATTTTGAAGTGGCCCAAACCTTTTCAATATTAGTGTAAATGCTAAGAAAAAAACGGGAGAACAAAAACGATTTACACGAGTAAAGGCCAACTGTTTTATTGTATTTTACAATGACATACATAGAAGAAAAGGTTATTTGATCAGAGGTGGAGTTCAATTTTCTCTAAGCCTGCTGGAAAATATTAAATATCAAGAGGAGGGTGAAACAGGCGTTTCATCAGTTGGGAGGAAACTTTGAAGTTGGCCATGTTAGACGTAGCCTTTAACCTGTGAGGCCGGTGCCCGACGGGGGCTGCTTTCTCCACTACTGAAGGTGGGCGAGCCGGGCATGCCGGGCGGACTCGAGCCGGCGTACAGCAGAGACCCGCCGACCAGGAGCAACGCCGACGCCCCCCAGCCGATGTAGAGCCCCGGTCCCAGTTCGCGCTTGTGTGGTGCGGCCACGTGCGGATCGTAGAAATCCCTGATGATGGAGTGGGCGGTCCAACAGACGGGAACCAGGAAGAGGAAGCCGGCGACAGCAAAGAGCACCCCCGAGATACGGGCGATGCGCGCCTTGAGGCTGTTGACCCCCACGCACTTGGTGCACTTAACGCCGAGCACCCCCAGAGCCAGGGCCACGCCGCACAGCATGACCGAGAGCACCGTGAGGCCACGGGCAGCCTGCATGTCGCTGGGCAGCGCCAGCATGCTGTCGTAGACCTTACACTGGATCTGACCCGTACTCTGCACGATGCAATTCATCCACAGGCCTTCCCAGATGATTTGAGCGGTCACCAAGTTGTTGCCGATGAAGGCTGTGACTCGCCACAGCGGCACCAGGATCACGACCGCTCCGGCCACCCAGCCCAGGATGGACATGATGAGGCCTACCAGCTGCATGCCCGTCGTCGCCATGTTATTTGAATGCGGTGGTTTTGAAATAAGTCCCTGCTTGTTGAGTGGAATCCTTCAATCGTGTTCCTCTGCTTGTTCCTTTGTCTTTGGGTGATGATGTCACTTGGCTTAAACCAGGACGGGTGATCTAAAAACCAGAAAATGACCAAAAACAAATGTTTTATCACATTCTACTCTGGAAGACAGTACAGAGCATAGAATTTGATTTGAATTTGGAACCACATGTTTTCTTAGATGTCTTCAAACCATCTTGTTATTCTCTGACGAAACCAAGCGCGAAACTGTTGGTCATAATTCAAAAGCTATGTTTCACCAAAAGCGCGCCAGACTAAAAGTGAAGCATGTAAGTGGCAGCAACATGGAGGCGACTTGATGGAGGGAATTATGAACAGCTCCAAATAGCAAATAGCAGTCAGTGTTAGCAAAAAAACCTTCAGGCTTTTGCAAGAATCCAATAACTGGCAGGAAAAGCCTACTAGAACATTTGAATTTTATTAGTTAACTATTATGTGCTCACCCCCATTTAAAATGAGTTTTGTATGATTTATCTTGATGGCATTTTTTTACATCACAAAAACCCGGCATTTGAACCAGGCCAAGTAAACTTTTTATATCCACAGCAGGCTCCAGCTCATCTGTGACCCACATGAGAATAAGCACTACAGAAAATGAATAGATGGATGGATATTCAACGCAAAGACTACGCGAGCATATGGTTATCATAACTATTTGGAGCCGGGTCCGTGTTTGGTGGCGAGAAAGAGAGAGAGAGAATGACAAAAGAGAAGAAACAGAGAAAGGCCTCCTTTGACAGGGGGGGTTGTCTGTGGGAGTCGAGCTAAGCGGCTAACCTTGGAAAAAGCACCGAGCTGCTTGGCGAACACAAGCGAGCTTTCATGGAGCCGTTTTGGAGTGGGCCAGAGTAAGAACTACGTCAGTTAGTATCCACATTCGACCATTCCTGAGAGTCAAACAGTCTAACGATGCTAATATAAAGTCTTTGAATATTGATTCATTGCTTGCGGGGAAAAGAACCAATCTCAAAACGTTAGCTGTGGATGTGAGTAGATATTGATGGTAAGAGTCCCATTTCTTTTGGGTGAATAATGCATAGATTCTAGGAAGACCATTCAGGGCTATGCAGAAGATCTGTCTATTCCAGGGGTCGGCAACCCAAAATGTTGAAAGAGCCACATAGGACAAAAAAACCCAAAAAACAAATATGTCTGGAGCCGCAAAAAAAAAATAAAAGCCTTCTATAAAACTTACAATGAAGGAAACACATGCTGTATGTATGTAGGAGACTGGACTGTCTCAGAATTATTTATGTTATTCATTCCTTTGTTGTGTGTTCACAAATGCCCCCATAGAATTCATTTTGTCATTTCCTCGCTTGATTTTTTTTGTTTTGGTGCGTTATTTTCGCTTTTCTTAGTGTCAGTGAAGTAATCATTAATTTCCGTTTTTCGGAGGCCGTCTTTGAACGCCTCTCGAGTCGAACGAAAAGAGAGAAGGCACGAAGTCGGACGCAGACGTGTCTGTGCTTGTCGAGACTGTTAAAAGCATAAATAAAGTGTACGTTTTGAAAAAAAACAACACCACAGCTCTCCTTTTTCTGAGCTGCAACATGTATCTATTTCTATTTGAGCTATATTAGCCTACTATCAAAATATTTTTCCATTTTCAAACATTTTTTATAAAGCTCCAGGGAGCCACTAGATGTCGCTAAAGAGCAGCATGCGGCTCTGGAGCCGCGTGTTGCCGACCCCCGGTCTATTCAATTGAATCCAGATCAGGAGAAGCCTCTCGACTGCTATTGATGCCGTTCCATTTGGCTTTTTATATCTCGGGTGTAAAAAGTCTCGTTGAAACAATTTCCTTTGCCACCTGAAAAGTAAAGCTGATGCTGTTTTGACTTAACTGATGATCATATCTCAACCTACGTTGGCCTGGTTTTTGAATGTCTCACAAAAACGTGAAGAATATCAAATTGACAAGTGCACACAATGAAGCCCTCGGAGGGCACCCAAGCTATACAGAAAGACATCTGCAAAGATGACATATATGTGACTCAAAACCCATTTTTGGAGTGATTTGAAAAAAACAAAAACTCTATTTACCTTAAAGTGGACTCTCCCTGTCCTCAGTGGCTCAGCAGATCAGGTGGTCCGACGCCCTCGAGGTGCGATGGGTGGAGTTTAATGGATCCACCAACAGGCAGCTGGCGTCTGAGCCTCGATCAGCGTTAAGTGGGGACGAGATGCTGCCTAAGTGGTGTGGCAGCAGGCACAAGCATGGGAGTCCGTGTGTGTGTGTGTGTGTGTGTGTGTGTGTGTCAATGCATGAATGTGTCTCCCGGTGCCTGGTGTAAGAACACAATAAGCCGCTGTTTGGCTGCGGACAACTCCACCTCCCTCGCCCGCTGTCCCAGTACTGCTGCGGTCTCGTGTCTGCTCATCTTCTGGCTTCATTGATGTTTTCAAGTGTAGAACGCTTTTGCTTGAGCTCTTACCTCATCCCATCCATCAGTCTCCTCTTTAGGCATCTTCTGTGCTTCCTGCCTGGCTGTTAGATTTTCGAAATCCCTGACAGTCCCCTTAAACAGGACAAATAGGACCCGGGACTCCTTTGTCCCCAGAGAGATAAGTGTAGAAAACAACCTTGACATGTTAGGGAGATGTGTGTCCACATTACAGAACTAGGAAAGGATCACGACATTCCGTCCGGTGTGATCAGATGCTGCAAAAACTGGAGCTAATGATGAGCGGCTCAGCATTTTTGCCACCATGCAGCCGACCGGGACAGAAGAACGGGTGCAGGCTGTCTGTGAACGTGTCGGTGAAGGTGTGGATGTGGATGCCCGTCTCGGCGCAGTAGAAGGACACGCGGCCTTCGGCGTAATCCACATAGACGGCCACCTTTCTGGGCCTCTGCTCCAACGCTACCGCAATCGCCGGAGATGTGTTGGCGACGTACTGCCCGCCCACCTTCAGACTCAGAGTCCAGAAACCGTTGGCAGGGCAGACGGTGAAGCGTCCCTTCCTGTTGATGGACTCTCGGACCGCGCCCAAGCTCCATTCCGTCTTGTCGCCGACCTCTACCTCCCAGTAGGATCTCCCGCAACTGAAGCTCTCCTTGGCGAGGACGTTGGCCACGCGGTCGAAGCGTTTGGGGTGGTCCGGCACCTCGTGGCGTTTGTCACTCTGCCTCACCTGTTTTCTGTCATCGGAGACTGAAAGGATGGGGTGGGCCGTCTTGGCGCTTAGATTGACATCCACTGTAACGAAGGGAGGACAAAGTTCAAAGTACATTTGGGCCATCTGAATTTAAATTTCTAACATTGTTTTACCATGACATTTCCAACACTGAATTTTAGAATGATAACAAAAAATCTCTAAATAAAGTAGCCTACAGTGTAACCTCCAAAAGTTTGCTTGTTTGGAATTAATACATACATTACATAGAGATTTTACAGACACGTTATTCCGCAAATGTTTGGTTTTACTCCAAAATGTGCTGCAGGGTTCCCACTCTTCCACTTGCTTTTTACTTATGGCCCTTTCAAGGACTTTTGAGAGTTAATTTAGCCCTTTTTAAGGACTTTTTCTCCATTCAGCAGGGGATTCACGGTGGATTTAATGCCCGCTCAGCAATATGCGGGCTGAACAGAAAGCCACATATCACCGACCTGGTGTTCAAATCATTGCTGTCAAAGGAAGGGCACATCTTTATTTTTAGGGGCAATCAGCTAACCCTTTATTTGACATACTGTATGTCAAATTTTCATTTTCCTACCTGTATTAGAGTTAGGAAAATGAAAAATACTTGAATTCATTTTCAAATAAAGTACACTAAGAAAAATTTACATTTAGAAAATATAAAACTTCAATTGATTTTCGAATAAAAATACATTTTTAAGGATTTTCATTGATTTTAGAAGCTTTCCGTGAAAATTAAGGACAATTAAGAACATCATTTTACAACTTCTATTTTTATGGATTTTTATTTATGAACTTTAAGGACCCGTGGGAACCCTGTGCTGCTGTCTGCCACAGCTCACGTCCTGACAATCACACAAAGACTGGCCAATGTCACGTGTCAGCCGAGCAGGACCTGCCTGTTCGAGACACATGCATATTTGCGATTCGGAATTTGCAAATTTGCCTGTTGATAGATTTTGGAGGGGCCTTTCCACTACTACAGTCAAACCTCGGTTTTCGTCCATAATCCGTTCCAGAAGGCTGTTCGAAAACCGAAATTGTTCGAAAACCGAAACCACGCTCTTGTTAAAATAAAAATGTTGACTGAACACGTCTGCTCACAATGGAAAGCAACACGAGGAAGCGTCACTTCCTCATGTAAGGAAGGCGAAAGGAGTCAAATGGTGCATTCAAGTGCGCTCGGTTTGTTCGAGAACCGAAATTTGTTCGTCATCCGAAATCGAAATTTTTGGTCGAAAACCGAATTGGTCGAGAACCGAGACGTTCGAAAACCAAGGTTTGACTGTATTTGTGGAAAAAATGGCCTCAACACTGTTTTATTATCCTTAGGCGAAGCCCCATCTGATATAAAAAATGTGATACGTTATCATCTTGCGGCATCGATAAGCAATTATTTATTGCAGGGCTCTTTCCTGTACACTACACAACATGCAGTGACTTCCTTACATTTTATGCCTGCAATTGTCCCTTATGTATTTAAGGCACAAGGAAGCGGTAAACGTTTATGATTTTTCTTCTTCTTCTTATTTTTGTTTTGACTTTTGGCGTAGTCCCTGTCAGTCATACGGTTTCTTTATATCAATGCTTTTCACCTTTGTGCAGCTAGGTTTGGAATGTGATCAGCAATGTGACCCTCATTAGAGGTTCTACTGATATGGAAATAAATCTCTGCCAGCTGAGTTTGACTTTGTATTTCTGACAGAATTTCCTTTTACCATTAAAAAAAAATCACTTCAAAAGTCAAAATCATTATGTGTGGACGCTGTTTTGGACTGAGCACTGCTGAGGCGTGTACATTTTTTATATGCCTGATGAGTCTCGACTTACTCTCGTCTATTGGTTACTTCCATTCTTTCCTATGGGAAAAATGTGTTTCTATATCCAAACATGCAGACTTTAAATCTCTTGCTGTATTTTATTCTGATAATTTAACACAAATTCGAATCGACTGTATGTGCAGATAAAGACTCACCAATGTATCTCTGAATTCTCTTAAGTTCTGCCAATTAAAAAGAAATACATACATCAGTGTATTTGTGTAATGCATCATAAGATACTCAAATAAGATCAACTACGAACTGACCGGATTTGGATAGCCTGTTTACTTCCATCTTTATCTTCGCCATCATTTCCGAGAGTGCTCTCCTGGTGACCCCGACACATGGGTCAGTTTCTATGGTAACCATGGACCAATCCTTGAACTGGACCGCTTGTCCAGGAGGTACAACATTCTGGAAGAAACACACAGGTGGTCAACGTCACTGTTCTGTCATCTGTGATGGTAGGAAGAAGAAGGTACAGTACTTACCGTGGAATCTTCTTTTAATTCATCCTGCTGATCAGTTTTTTCAGGAACCAGAGAATCGGATACGGCAGACTCCTTTGTCAGTTCTTGGATCTCCTGCTCCAACTCCTGCACCAGGTTCTGGACTTTCTTCTGCTCCTCCTTTTGGCGCTCTTCAATGGCCGCCACCACTGCTTTGTGGCTCTTCTCCATGGCGTGGACGAGGGCTGAGAAGACTTTTTGGCTCTCGCGCACTTCTCTGAGGTAAGAGCTCTGCTTGGTTGACACAAAACCACCATTCGGCATTTAGTAAGAGATGTCACGTAGGAATGATTGTGAATTGAGTTTCAACCTTACCTTTTGGAGCTCAAGAGAAGTCTTCAACCTGTCTACCTTCTGCAGCCTCTCTTGAATCATTTGCTCAACATTGATCACCTAAAGCATGACACAAAGATCCAAAACATGCTTTAAACTACAACCTGCAACTCCCTCAGATATGACTGTGCGACAATGTGATTGTACTAATGGTGGCTCTACGATTGGGGCGTTTCAACGTTGACCCAATAGCGCAGAGGTGTCAAACTCATTTTTGGCACGGGCCACATTTTAGTTACTGTTTCACTAGGAGGGCCATTATGACTGAAACCATAAATAGAAGTCAAGAATAACTGTTGATTCAAGTGTTGTTTAAGTTACTATCATGGGGGCAAGAAAATGCTTAGAATATTTCTCTTATTTATTACATATGAGGATTTAAGATTTTGGTAGACATTTTAGAAAGGATCATGGACGCTGACATGTTTGAGCTGCTTTCGCGGGCCGCATAAAATGATGTGGCGGGCCAGATCTGGCCCCCGGGCCTTGAGTTTGACACCAGTGCAATAGCGTAAATGGCGAGGAAGCAAAACAACTCCACGAACACAGGAGGAAAAAATTAATAGAGCGTTACTCTGGTGTTCGTTCGTCTTTCTTTCTGCTAGCTGGCCACTTCTTGGAACATGACATAAAATGTCTGGATTGTACCATTTATTCTAATAATAATGATGCATTTATGTTTGTCTGCCCATTTGTGCTTTCGTTGTCCAGATGATGACCAAGAATGACCAATTTTTGATTCTGTGGGATTCTGGAGTGGGAAGAACAGCACGGGGCTTTGGCTTTCAACTCGGCATGAGCACTTATTTTAGTGTTTTATGTTACAGTTGGGTCTGCGTGGGTTTTCTCTGGGTAATCCGGTTTCCTCCCACATTCCAAAAACATGCATGGCAGGCTGATTGAACACTAGAAATTGTCCCGAGGTGTGAGTATGAGCACGAATGGTTGTTCGTCTGTGTGTGCCCTGCAATTGGCTGGCAACCGGTTCAGTATGTCCTGCCTACTGCCCGAAGACAGCTGGGATAGGCTCCAGCACCCCCTGCGACCCTTGTGAGGATAAGCGGATCGGAAAATGGATTGATGGATGTTTCAGTTGTTTTACTGTACAGTCAAACCTCGGTTTTCGGCCATAATCCATTCCAGAAAGCTGTTCGAAAACCGAAATTGTTCGAAAACCGAAACCACGCTCTTTTTCAAATAAAAATGTTTAGTGAACACGTCTGCTCACAATGGAAAGCAATACGAGGAAGCGTCACTTCCTCGTCTACCCGATGAAGCGTCACTTCCTCGTGTAAGGGAGGCGAGAGGAGTCAAATGGTGCATTCAAGTGCGCTCAGTTTGTTCGAGAACCGAAATTTGTTCGTCATCCGAGGCATAAAATAACTTGACATTTTTGGTCGAAAACCGATTTGGACGAGAACCGAAACGTTCGAAAACCGAGGTTTGACTGTACTTGTATCTGCGTACTCTGCCTTCTTCCCATGTCCCCAAAACATTCATATTAGGTTCGTTGAAGGTATGATTGGTTTGTTGTTGTTGTTGTTGTTTTGTCTCCTGTAAATGTGCTTATTTATTGGCTGGCAACCGGTCCAGGTTGGACTCCACCTCTCACCCTAATGTGCCGCATATAACAGGATGGAAGAGAATAACGCACTGGTTCTTCATCTGGTATCTTTTGTGGTCTGGTCTTTTTGTAATTGTCCGAGATTTCGGCAAGGATATGGTTGACGCTGAGGTCGGGCCTGTTGGCGAAGAGTCTCCGGCAGCACGGGCAGTATCTGGACTGGTGTCGCATCCAGTAGTTGCAAAGGCAGGACAGGCAGAAGCTGTGTCCGCACGGGGTGGTGACTGGACTGCTGAAGATGTCCTGACACAGAGAGCACAGCAGGGACTTCTCGGGGAGGAGGCTGACGGTTGACGCCATTGGGCCTGAAAACGGCAGCGAGGAAAGGATGAGGCAGGACAGAATTCCAGTCATACTGTCTGTTCTCATTAGGGTGGCGGCTGAGCTAGGACTGTCTTTAACCTCCCAATATTTATACCCCCTTGAAATTTGTTTGAGGCCTATTGGAGGACGGCCGATGAAATATATTGTAGTCCTTACCACCACTGTTCAGATTGAGCTCCTTCACGCTCAAGTGCAATCTTACAAAGAATGACTACAGTTATTTAGAATATGAAAAGCATGTGGACAAACAGGTACAGGCCACACATAGGTGACTACTGTACTACATCGCCGAGGAGCTAAAATGCAACTATGGAAATCTAATCATTTTTGTTTCAGGTACAGTTGTCCTCCGTCATCCATTCAGGTTTGACTCCCACCCGTCTCACATATAGATATATATATTTTTTTGTGTTCATGTAATATTTCAATGCTTCACGTGCCGGGTAGTGTTTGATTCTAAATGGAGTTAAAAATGACATTAATAATGACGTGAAAAAGGTGTAGTAAAGCGCAGCCTCACCTGTCCTGTCCAGAAGTCTGCTCTTGTCTCGTCTCTCCACAGGCTCGAAGGTAAACAAGGAAGAACACTTTGAACGTTTTATGCTGCACGAAGGTGTGTTGGGTAGTCAAACATTCTCGACTAGAACAAACTCCACCCGGAATGTTATCTGAGCTCCTTTATAGGCAAACACTACTGGAGGCTGGGCTTTAACATGGTATGAGGTTCACTACAGGCATCGAAAAAGGGTTGTGTGACGTATTCTCAAACCTAGGAAACGGAGTTAGACAGCTTTAGTTGTTTTGAGCTACACATGCTGAACAGTTCATTAGGTATAGCCACACAATCTCGTGCCAACGCTGTCTCAAAAACATTGCCTTTACAATGACAAGAATGAATGTAAAGTCTTAGCTTGTTAGTTAAATATCAAGCTAAAATTCGGTTTTATGAAAGCAGTTCGTTGTTCTGCCTGTCATGATACATCTCTGGCAAACATGGGTAAAAAAAAAAAAGATACATTATTAATAAGGTTCACACCAAATGAGTGAAATGGGATGATTTCTTGCAGGGCTTTGTGTTGGCGTGTCAGCATTAGAGCACCAGTGGGACAGAGCCCAGCTGCTGCAGTTAAGCGTTAAGTGGACATATTTACATGCCTTAAACGATGCAGTTACGTGTAGACATCCGAAAGATGCTAGCAGAAGTAGCATCATGTTTTCCAGGTCAGAGACGTGTTATTTAATGGACAGTTGACAGAGGAGCATAGTGGGGTTTCATTTCATATCAGTTGCTGCAATGGAAGCAAAAGCTGATTTGTGATGACTTGAAAAGATCATTTGAAATACAGTCATACCTCGGTTTTCGACCATAATCCGTTCCAGAAGGCTGTCCGAAAACCGATTTGTTCAAAAACCGAAATTACGCTCTTTTAAAAAAAAATTATTGAACACGTCTGCTCAGTATTGGAACGCTACACGAGGAAGTGATGCTTCCTCGTGTAAGGAAGGCGAGAGGAGTCAAGTGGTGCATTCAAGTGTGCTCAGTTTGTTCGAGAAACGAATTTCGGTCGTCATCCGAGGCATAAAAAAACTCGAAAATGTTGGTCGAAAAACGATTTGGTCGAGAACAGAGACGTTCAAAAACCGAGGTTTGACTGTACTTTGACTGTACTGTCAAATTTGACAGGGCCTTAACAACACTCTTCTCTATGATGAGTCCAATTTTCACAATTTTCACTTTACTGGGACTTTGAAATTAAAACTGAGAATTGTTATTTTTGTAAAGGTAAAAATAAAGCTAAAGACATTGTGCTAATGTTGGGTGCTGCTGTCAGGGCCGAGGCGTTGCAAAGAAGCGATTGATGAAGATGGAGTTGAAATTGAGTCTGGCGGGTGGTGCTACTCTGTCCTCCATGTGCTTTGTGGCCACCTGAGCAGCACCCCCTGCTGACGCGCCCAGCGCTCCACCGATGACGCCGTACAGCACCATTCCTCCCGGTCCCTCTATAGAGCCCACCAGTGCCCCCATCACGGCCCCTACGACCACGCCTGAGCCCACCCCCCTCACCAGGGACGTCCTGAGCCAGCCATTGTCCACTTCGGCCTTGGCCCTTATCTCCGCGCTGACGCTAGCCGTGTGGGCGTCTTTGCGCCGGTACAACTCATCTGACAGGTACTTCTTCTCCAGCTCGCTCCACACCTTCTCATTATCGGCTGCCATCTTCTTCATGAGTCTTTTTTCCTCCTTCTTAACGCTGCGCTCGGCCTTCTGGAAGGTTCCGCTGGAGAAGTAGGCGCCGCCCAGGGAGGCCACCATCCACTCGATTTTCTGCAGAAGCTCCTGCTCGCGGCTGCGGTCCCGCCAGTCCTTGCTGAAAATGTAAAAGCGGCCACCAAAGTCCTCAATCAGATGCCTCAAGGGCCAGTCGGTGTTCTGCACGACACCTTCCAAGGCCGCGCTGTCCGGGCTGCCGTCGTAGGCGAGCAGGACGATGCAATGTCTCAAACAGCATCTTCCAAAACGTCTCATCATGAGCTGTGGGGTCCTGATGTCGTTTGGTGACATTTTCTCCATGTCAAAGGCTACCAGAAAAGCGTGGGGGCCGGGCACCGACAAGCATTTGGACCTCCTCAGCTCCATCTTCCTCTTGACGCGAGATATGTCCTTGTCATAGAGGTTTGGGGCGCTGATCACAGCCACCCGCCGCCCCGCCAGCTCCCCCAAAATCTTACGGCTGCCAGAGATGCTCGTGGTGTCTCTAGGGAACTCCTCCCTTCCCAGGATTGCGTTGGTCAGCTGGAACTGAGATGGTCCGCTGCTGCCGACAACCATCAGCCTCAGCTCCAATGAGGACCCTGTGGCGATGAGGCTGATTTCAACACTTGCTTACGTGCATTCAATACTCTTGTGTTTATATACCATATTGGCCCGAATATAATACAGTGTTTTTTTGCATTGAAATAAGACTGAAAAAGTGGGGGTCGTCTTATATTCGGGGTCTAGACATTATACCCATTCACGACGCTAGATGGCGCCAGATATAATTGAAGCAAATGCTGAACTTGACTCCCCAGGCCAAAGTAAACCCCTGTCACGAAGAATAAAAATAAAAATAGCGGTAGCACGAAGAAGAAAAATAAAAAATAGAGGTAAAAAGAAAAGAAAAGAAAATAATAGCAGAGATAACAGAAAATGGAGAAACATAGCGACAATCTGGAGAAAAGTGGGTCGAAGATCGGCCAGGTTAACCGACAGCTGAGGAGAAGTTATGATGTAATTTACATTTTAAAAAACCAGTAGCCATTCATTTATGAATGTGATTGCACTTTAGATTTGAATGAGGCAAAATAACATGCTTTTTCTCTAAAATATATTGTTAGAATCATTTGTTTCAGATGTACTGTGATTATTTTCTGTATAAAAATTAATTTGGTGTTCAAAAAGTCTTTTTTCAAACTTGAGTCTTGAAAAAGACGGGGTAGTCTTATAATCAGGGCCGTCTTATATTCGGGCCAATACAGTAGTTCAGTAAGTACAAAAGTTCTGAAAAATGTCAAACACTGTCTTTACTCTCATTATTTTTCGCAAAGATTTTCAAGTTAGAAATGTGCTTCGTCCATGGCATCCAAACATATTCAAATAAATCATATATATTGCCACAACAAACACATATCTGCTGATGATCATTAAATTAGCTTGACAGTATTTTATAATGATGATCCAAAAGCCTTTGGGCTCCGCACCACACAGTAAATTTGTGTACCTCACGCAACCTTACCTTTCCTCCTCTTCTCCATTTGTGTTGTCAAGCTTCATCTAGCAGACAACCACGAAAACACACCCCAGATGTTTGTGTATCTCTCCCTCTCCCTCTCTCTCTCTCTCTCTCTCTCTCTCCACTATCCATTTCGCTCACTTGGGTCTGCCTGATTTGATAATTGGGTGCATGATTTAAGATCAAGTGGAAAATGTCCTCAGGGTGCAGAGGACAGTCATGCCTGCACATTGCATGTTTCATCATTGTCTCAATTATTATCCAAATGGCCGATTTAGTATCAAATTCAACATTTAATCTGTGTGATGAAAATATTACTGGTTTTTCCACAACTCATATTTGACCTCAGACTAATTATAATTTGTGTATTTCCTCATCACTGCTATTACAGACACAGATCTTTGATAGCTATTCGTCAGACAGCTCGGGATAATCAATACAGGACTTCATTAAATTTGATCTTGTCCCAATGCAGCTCAAATGCATACGCTAAATATAGAACGGTGTCCTTGTGTGCCGTCACAGTGAGACAGACGCGATTACACAATCTGGTGTCAATACATGTTTTTTTTAAAATTTGATACTCCACTCCGCCCATTATGTAAGTGAAATATCTGTTTGGAGGGAAATTTCAATTATATAATAGAATCATCCAATTTATTTAGTAAAAAAAAAATGTGCCAAGGCCCTAACTGGGATTGTTGATCAAATAAATGAACTTCCTTTTTAGGAGGCCTTTTGCAACACAAAATTCTGTGAAAGTTGTAGGCCATAAATTTAGTACTTGGGCTTTCAATGGGGACTCATCCGACGCAATCCACTGCTGAATAACACTATCAAGTAAAAAAATAAATATCAGTACAATACAAAAACACAAATGGTGCAATGAGCAGATTACAATCAATATTCATGACAAAAATGACCAAAACACCATATTCACCAGATATGATGCTAATGTTTTGTTTGTTGAAGTCGGCAGTAAAACATTTTGTTCTCACAAAACAATTGGGAACACGATGATGTCACCAAGGGCCAGTGCTCTGGCCCAGTGAAGATGAATATGACATTTAATTGGTTAAAGAAATTGTCCTATCGCTATATTACATGAGCCAGCACGACTCATCCTGAAGGCCATGGGCAGATTAGTTGACATGTCAACACATAATATTCACATAACAAGACATAATTGAAGAAATGCAGCCAATATAAAACGAAGAAAATGAACTGGTAAAAATAAATTAATAAAATTTCATTGAACAAATATTGGAAATTTGGCTGTAAATGTCCTTCAATATTTCTGATAGTGTTTGTGCCAGCAGAAGCCCACCACTGAAAGCTGCAGCTAATTGGAGCAAATTCCAGGGCTTTGGATAACGTTGGAAAATAACATTGATCCTAATTATAATTATAATTAATTGTGTGGCACGTGGTGCTGATATTAGCCCAAATAAGACGTTTAAATCACTTTAGTGGGTATTTATTCTGAACATCTGAAAGCGGAACTATTCTTTGGAAGGTTCGTTTTCCCGGTCGAGCAGTTTCATGTCATCGCACAAGCTTCAGAGAACAGAACTCGCTTTGAGTCGTAAAATTACACTTTAAAATTAATTTATATGTTACTTATAGTGGTGACAGTTAAGTGGGATTTTGAGAGGACACAACATGATGTAAGAGATGGAACACAGCGGCGAAGTAATTTTACCAAAGGCATAAACTGCCAGCATGATTAGCGTTTTACCTTTTCCTGTTCACTGTCCGATTTCGATTTCCTCTGAAGGTCTGTACACACCAGTGACTGTGAACTATGACAAATCTTGCGCTTCTGCAAACAATGAGGCACACGTTGAGAGTGGCGGGACGTGTGCTGGGAACAGGAACCGGTCAACGCTGCCTCTCTGGGCTTTGCAGTGGACAATTATTCACAGAGGACGGATCGGAATCTGCACAACATGAGAGTCTCACTAAGGAAGCGTCTCTCTACGTACACGTAAGACACTTCGTAGTTTGAAATGATCGCAATTTCATTTGAACAAGTGGGAAAAATGACCTGCAGTGTTCGGTCATTATTAGCATCTCTCTACAGTCACACCAATTCATTTGTGATAAAGTAATATTCCCCTTCTTTCTTCTAGTGGCCCTATTGCCTCAAACGGTGCTCTTACTGCAACTTTAATAAGTACATCCCCAAAGATGACAACAACCACATAGTAAGCCAGTGTCTTCAGCAGGAGGTGGACACACTGCTGGAGCTCAGTCAGGTGTCCTGGTAAGGCCTTTTCATATGTTCCACATATGCACAACACTTGCTTTCTGTCATTTCACCTGCTTTGTCCTTGCAGCGTCACCTCCGTGTTTTTTGGTGGCGGAACTCCAAGCCTGGCTCACCCTTCCACTGTCTCGGACATCTTGGAAGCGATCTCCAGGCGGACGAGTCTGGCAGACGAGGCTGAAGTTTCACTTGAAGTCAATCCCACTCCGGAGGGGAGGACAAAATTGAAGGATTTTAGCCTCGCTGGGGTGAACCGTTTCTCCATAGGAGTCCAGGTAAATCTTACTTCAATACTTGATCAAGTGTTGCCCTGTCTATTTGCAATTTACCACCTATTCAGAGATTGTTTTTCTCTGTTAGTCCTTGAAAACTTTGCTGAAATGCTCTTTTATGCCACAAGATGGTGCCAAAGGCCTGGGTAATAGAAAAGTAGTTCTTTGGCACCATCTTATGGTAGTTTGCACTGTACATTGAAGATCACGCTTGTATTTTCGTGGGAAGGCTTGGTGACATTTACTCCACTGAAAGAATGATGAGCTCATCTTAATTTACTCACAAATTTACTTAGTACTGATTAGTTGAATGCAAATATATTGTTTTGTGTTCTATGAATGCCAACATGTTCTATGAATGGAAACAAGTGGAAACACAGGTCCATTGTTTCTTCTGCCATCATGGAAGAGCACTTATTTGTTCTGCCTGTCACCATTTGTAATTTTTTTTTGCGGGGGGGGCAGCTAAGTTAAAATGTATAATTTCCCTCACTGTTGTTGTGAATCACTCGCTTTCCCCCAAAAATCAATTGGACACAATCTGAGCATGACACTTCTTTTTCCAGTCTCTCCTGGATGAGGATTTAACAAGGCTGGGCCGAGACCACAACGCTCATCAAGCCCTGCGAACTGTCGAGGATGCTCGCAAATTATGCCCGGGGAAGGTGTCCGTAGACATCATGTTCAGGCGGCCCGGGCAGAGCACAGCATCATGGGAGGCGGAGTTGTCAGAGCTGTTGCGGGCCTGCGACGACCACGTCTCCCTGTACCAGCTGACGCCCGAGCGAGGCACTCTGCTGTTTAAACAGCTACAAAGCGCCCAGGTGACGTTGCCCGGTGACCACGAGACGGCAGATATGTACGAGAGCGCCAGGAGGTTGCTGCACCAGCATGGATTTCAACAATATGAAGTGTCGAACTTTGCCAGAAATGTGAGTTGTCTGTCGAAAAGCGAGCCGTGCTGCGAATAGTCGAAATCTGCAAGTAATTGACACCGGGTTTAGAATTACAATAGATGTCACAAGATGGACCCAAACCATGATTTTTATAATAATAATAATAATAATACATTTTATTTATAAGCGCCTTTCAAGACACCCAAGGACACAATCAGGAACAAAAACAATAAAACAATACGGGTTGAGCAGCGGCAGCCAAACGCGCCAGCGTTAGTAAACAGCGCTTTGGCCCGTCTAATAGATGCTCCTCCGTTCAGTTCAACATTGTTGGCACCTGGATGCCACAAAGTGGCAGCCAAGCTCTACTTTTCTATTAGACTGGCACCATCTTGGGTCTTTTCAGAAAGAGCATAAAAACAGCCTGCTGAGTTTAAATTGGAAAATTAAGAGACATATGAGACGTTTTTCCACTTTTGAAAACATTTGATAATTTCTATTTATTTATATACTTTATGTTCTTTTATATATGTATATTTTATTGTAATACACTTTTGTTCTTCTACTTCTCCCTTTCAAAAATTTGCTGCTGTAAATTGGGAATTCCTCCATTGTGAGACAAATAAAGGTTTTCTTATCTTATTTCCCAGGTCTTTACGTGTGGCATGCACTCATCAAAATACACCAAGCATCAAGTATCATAGCGTACATTTCTTGTCTCAGAGAAATGAGGCCATTTCCACCTCAAGCAAGTGACACAGATCTCGTCCTGCCCAATATACAGCTGGGCTAATGACGAGCCTGTGTTTTGTTCCCATGACAACAACATGAGTCTTGCAACTAGTCTCTCGCAAGCAGAACCCAGATTGTGTGCGCGCGCGTGTGTGTGTGGGGGGGGGGGGGAGTGCACGGACGCCCATAAAGACGGTAAAACCATTTTCCCCTCATGAACACGGCACTTCATACGCTACACTGTCTGATATGTGGTGTATGATGCTTCGGAAGCAGATTATTTACAATTATCACAAGTTTCACTTGAAGTCAGGATGAATGTTGCTTTTTTTTGTTTGCTTGTTTGTTTGTTTTCAAAAGCTCATTGACTAAAGAGTGCTCCAAATGAGGAGTTAAACATGTTACGCTTGGGTGTTTTGTTTTGTTTTGTTTTTTTACTTTGTGTTGCATGCCAAAATTTCAGTGAGCAACCGTCACTTACGCTACTGCTCAAGTGAAAAGAATACAAGAATGGAGTACCATAATGAAGGTACTGTGATGCCCTCACATGTGGGCAAGGAGAGCCATAGTTGTAAATGTACTCTCAGCTCTTTTTTGAATGAGACAAACAATCAAAACACTCAGATCCAAAATAAGTACACAAGGAGCTGCGATAGGCCTCAACTCAGATGCTGGCCAGTCCAACTCCGGCTGCTGACATCACTCACTTGGCCACAGCCCTTGAGAGGTCGAATATTAATTACCC